>JAJPUD010006041.1:27090-140219 GCA_023553655.1 Myrmecobius fasciatus | reverse complement strand
AGGAAACTATATTTTATTAAAGGGTACCATAGATAATGTAGCAATATCTATACTAAATATATATGCACCAAGTGCAATAGCACACAAATTCCTAGGGGAGAAATTAAGAGAGATGCAAGAAGAAATAGACAGCCAAACGATACTAGTGGGGGATCTCAACCTTGCTCTCTCAGAATTAGATAAATCAAACTACAAAATAAATAAGAAAGAAACTAGGGAGATAAACCAATTGTTAGAAAAGTTAGGTATGATAGATCTATGGAGAAAGTTGAATGGAGACAGTAGAGAGTCTACTTTTTTCTCAGCAGTCCATGGAACCTATACAAAAATTGACCATGTATTAGGGCATAAAAACCTTAAAATCAAATGCAGAAAGGCAGAAATAGTAAATGCATCCTTTTCAGATCATGATGCAATAAAAATCACATGCAATATAAGGCCAGGAGAAAATAAACCAAAAGGTAATTGGAAGTTAAATAATCTAATCCTGAAGAATGAATGGGTGAAAGAGCAAATCATAGACACAATCAATAATTTCATCCAGGAGAATGACAATAAGGAGACAACATACCAAAATTTGTGGGATTCGGCCAAAGCGGTTTTAAGGGGCAATTTTATATCTCTAGATGCTTACTTGCATAAAATAGAGAAAGAAAAGATCAATGAATTGGGCTTATTATTAAAAAAACTAGAAAAAGAACAAATTAAAAACCCTCAATTAAATACCAAATTGGAAATTCTAAAAGTAAAAGGAGAAATTAATAAAATCGAAAATAAGAAAACTATTGAGTTAATAAATAAAACTAAGAGTTGGTTCTATGAAAAAACCAACAAAATAGATAAGCCTTTAGTTAATTTGATAAGAAAAAGGAAAGAGGAAAATCAAATTGTTAGTCTCAAGAATGATAAGGGAGAACTTTCCTCCAATGAAGAGGAAATTAAAGCAATAATTAGGAGTTACTTTGCCCAACTTTATGCCAGTAAGTTTGAAAATCTGAATGAAATGGAGGAATATCTACGAAAATATAGATTGCCGAGGTTAACAGAAGAGGATATAAATTATTTAAATAGTCCCATATTAGAAAAAGAAATAGAACAAGCCATTAACCAACTCCCTAAGAAAAAATCTCCAGGGCCAGATGGATTTACATGTGAATTCTACCAAACATTCAAAGAACAATTAATTCCAATACTACACAAACTATTTGAGAAATTAGGGACAGAAGGTATACTGCCAGAATCCTTCTATGAGACCGATATGGTGCTGATAGCTAAACCAGGTAGGGTAAAAACAGAGAAAGAAAACTATAGACCAATTTCCCTAATGAATATTGATGCAAAAATTTTAAATAAGATTTTAGCAATGAGATTACAGAAAGTCATCCCCAGGATAGTACACTATGACCAAGTAGGATTTATACCAGGGATGCAGGGCTGGTTCAATATTAGGAAAACTATCAGCATAATTAATTATATTAATAACCAAATTAACAAAAACCATATGATTATCTCAATAGATGCAGAAAAAGCCTTTGACAAAATCCAACACCCTTTCCTATTAAAAACACTAGAGAGTATAGGAATAAATGGGCTTTTCCTTAAAATGATCAGTAGCATCTATTTAAAACCATCAGCAAGCATCATATGTAATGGGGACAAACTAAAACCATTCCCTATAAGATCAGGAGTGAAACAAGGCTGCCCACTGTCACCATTACTATTTAATATTGTATTAGAAATGTTAGCTTTAGCAATAAGAAAAGAAAAAGAGATAAAAGGAATCAGAGTAGGTAATGAAGAAACCAAATTATCACTCTTTGCAGATGACATGATGGTATACTTAGAGAACCCTAGAGACTCAACTAAAAAACTACTAGAAACAATTCACAACTTTGGCAAAGTTGCAGGATTCAAAATTAATCCACATAAATCATCAGCATTTTTATATATTACCAACAAAGTTCAGCAGCAAGGGATACAAAAAGAAATTCCATTCCAAATAGCAGATGATAGGATAAAATATTTGGGAATCTATCTGCCAAGGAAAAGTCAGAAACTATACGAACTAAATTACAAAACACTTTCCACACAAATAAAATCAGACCTAATCAATTGGAAAAATATTAAGTGCTCATGGGTAGGCAGAGCGAACATAATAAAAATGACAATACTACCCAAACTGATCTACTTATTTAGTGCCATACCAATCAAACTCCCAAGAAATTATTTTACAGATCTAGAAAAAATAGTAGCAAAGTTCATTTGGAAGAACAAAAGGTCAAGGATTTCAAGGGGATTAATGAAAAAAAAGGCAGATGAAGGTGGCCTTGCTGTACCAGATCTAAAACTATATTACAAAGCAGCTGTCATCAAAACCGTTTGGTACTGGATAAGAAATAGAGCAGTGGATCAGTGGCACAGGATAAGTTATCAGGACAACCTAGGCATTAACCTTAACAATCTAGTGTTCGATAAACCCAAAGAACACAGCTTTTGGGATAAATACTCTCTATTTGGCAAAAACTGCTGGGAAAATTGGAAACTAGTGTGGAAGAAATTAGGGCTTGACCCATACCTAACACCACATACCAAGATAAGATCTAAATGGGTTCATGATCTAGATATAAAGAGGGACTTTGTAAGCAAGTTAGAGGAACGTAATATAGTTTATCTCTCAGACCTGTGGAGGTGGAACAAATTTATGTCCAAAGAAGACTTGGAACTCCTAATTGAACACCAGATGGATAATTTTGACTATATTAAGTTAAAAAGTTTCTGTACAAACAAAACAAATGCAGACAAGATTAGGAGGGAAGCATCTAATTGGGAAACCATCTTTACATTCAATGGTTCTGATAAAGGCCTCATTTCTAAAATATATAGAGAATTGTCTCATATATATAAGAATTCAAGCCACTCTTCAATAGATAAATGGTCAAGGGATATGAACAGACAATTTTCAGATGATGAAATTAAAACCATCTCTAGTCATATGAAAAGTTGCTCCAAATCACTATTGATCAGAGAAATGCAAATTAAGACAACTCTGAGATACCACTATACACCTGTCAGATTGGCTAAAATGACAGGAAAAGATAACGATGAATGTTGGAGGGGATGTGGGAGGGCTGGGACACTAATACATTGTTGGTGGAACTGTGAACGGATCCAACCATTCTGGAGAGCAATTTGGAGCTATGCTCAAAAAGTTGTCAAACTGTGCATACCCTTTGACCCAGCAGTGTTTCTACTGGGCCTATATCCCAAAGAGATCTTAGAGGAGGGAAAGGGCCCCACCTGTGCAAGAATGTTTGTGGCAGCCCTTTTTGTAGTGGCTAGAAACTGGAAACTGAAGGGATGCCCATCAATTGGAGAGTGGCTGAATAAATTATGGTATATGAATGTTATGGAATATTATTGTTCTGTAAGAAACGACCAGCAGGACGATTTCAGAGAGGCCTGGAGAGACTTGCATGACCTGATGCTGAGTGAAACGAGCAGAACCAGGAGATCATCATACACAGCAACAACAGTATTACATGATGATCAATTCTGATGGACGTGGCTCTCTACAATAAAGAATTGTCTCAAACCAGTTCCAGTTATTCACTGAAGAAAACCATATACACCCAGAAAGAGGGACATGAAATATGGGCCACAACGTAACATTTTCATGATCTCTATTGACATTTGCTTGCATCGTGTTGCCTTTCTCTGATTCTTTTTTTTTTCTTGTAGATAGGATTTTTCTTGCATAACTTCTCAAGCATTTCAACATTATTAACATGTAGTGGACTTCCTGCCATCTGGGGGAGGGGAGGGGACTGGGGGTAAAATTTGTATTGGAAAGCTTTGTAAAGATCAAGGTTGGGGAACTACCCATACATGTTATACAAATAAAAAGCTTAAAAAAAAAAAAAAGAGTTCCCTCTTTTCCTCTGCTCATTTCCCATCACCTAAAAGCATTCCACCACTTTGTCTTCCTTGACTCTTCTCATATAGTGAGATAGCCCTTACCCTTACCAAGGAGGAAATCTTCAAAATGTCTATGTGGTCCCATTCCATGCTGTATTCTCAGTAGATTATTCCCTCACTTTCTCACTCTTGATTATCTTCATGTTCTCCTTATCTACTGTCTTCTTCTCTGCTGCCTACAAACAAGTCCAAACATTTGAACATCTCCCATTCTCCAAAAACCCACACTTGATTTATCCCTACTAGTTATCATCTTATAGTTTTTCTTTTTGTGATTAAATTCCTTGAGAAGGTCACTAACAATCAGTGCCTACATATCCTTTCCTCTCATTCATATAGTCTGGAGCTCAATATGAACATTCCATTGAAACTGCTTTCTCTGAAATTATATCTCTTATTTGACAAAGTCATTGGCTTTAGGCTTTAATACTGTCAATCACCCTCTTTTCCTTGATGTCCTTTTTATGTTTCTGTGATTACTGTATCCTAGTTCTCTATCTGATTACTTCAGAGTCTCCTTTGCTGGATTATGATCCAGGTCAAACCCTTGAAAGTCAGATCACATCACCCTCCTTCTTTTCTCCCATGGTTCCAATTATCATCTCTATGCTTGATGATTCCTAGATTTTACTTTTCCAGCTCCCCTAGCCCTTGGACTCATGTCTTCAGTTGCCTATTAGACATATAAAACTCTGTAAAAATTTTAAACTTAGCTTATCCAAAATTGAACTCATTATCTTTCTCCCCAAAACCTTTTCTCTCTTCTCAACTTCCCTCTCACTGTTGGAGGTTACCACCATCTGGTCTTCTAGGCTCACAATGTCAATGTCATCTTGAACTCTCATTCTCACCCTCCGTATCTAATCTGTTAGAAATCCTATCAATGTTACCATCCTGACATCTCTTTTATGGGCCCCTTTCTTTCTGATATTGCCATCGTTCTGGTACTAACTTTTGTAATTTCATTCCTAGACTTTTGCTCAAGTCTCTCCCCCACTGCAGACCATCCTCCACTCAGATGTCAAGTTAATCTTCCTAAGGCACAGATCTAACCATGTTAACTTTTCTATTCCCATATTCAGTAAATTCTGTGCCACCTTATCACCTCTAGGATCAAATATAACATCCTCTGTTTGCCATTCCAAACCCTTTATAGCCTGGACACCTCCACCTTTTCAGTCTTATACTTTACTCCTCCTTCACATACTATGCAGGCTAATGACTCCGGCCTCTTTGCAGTAACTCATACTATACTCCATCTCCAAATTTGGGTCATTTGCACTGGCTATTCTCCCTTGCCCAGACTATTTTCTTTCTCTAGTGCCACCTCCTGGCTTTCTTTGCTTCCTTCTAGTCCCCACCAAATCCCATCTTTCCTGATGTCCCTTAATTGCCTCCATTGGTTATCTCCAGTTACTCTGTTTATAGCTTGTTTGAACATAGTTGTTGCATATTGTTTCTCCCATTAGGTAGTGAGCTCCTAGAGACTGCAGTTGTCCTTTGGCTTTCTTTTATTTCTAATGCTTTGCATAGGGCCTGATATACAGCAAGCACTAAATAAATGCTTATTGACTGACTAAACATAAACCATACTACTGGAGCAAATTTCAGAGCATCAACTCTACCATTTTTCTTCCTGGATAGGTTCAGTAATGGGTAGAGGACTGCATAGGTGGGTGTTTCACTGGGCCCCCCACATCAGTAAAATCAGATTGATTTACCAGTCAGAAGAAGGGAAAAATTCAGAATTGAGGATTCTTTTTTTACAAGAGACAGAATAGTAAATGGGGAGCTGGCCTTGATGCCAGAGAAACTGGGTTCTACTTTGTGATGCTGGACAAGTCCCTTAATTTCTTACTCCTCGAAACCATAAGAGACAAACATGGCCTTGAATAGAAAAAACAGATTAAAATGTAATTGAGGGATACTTAATAAGATAAGCAAAAATACAAAAAAAAACAAAAAACAAAACCATAGGTCATGTCAATATATAGTTTTCTATGTCAATAGGCAGCCCAGAGGTATCTTTATATACAGTTTAATGACCCTGTTTATATTTGAGTTTGACCCCACAGATCTAGGCAACTCTCTAAGCCTATATGTTTCAGGAAGAAGTACTAATGTGCATTGGGAGAGGAAGTTTTTTCACATAGAAATTCCATATACTAATGAAATAATAAGTTTAGTTCCTATCGCTTTTCTTAATTTAAAGGCCCTATATATAGACACCAAAATAAAAAAAACTAAAGATCACTAGTTATCCATGGACTAGACCAAAAGACTGATTTAGGGGGCAGACCTGAAGGATAGCTAGAATTCAAGAAAGCTATATTGTAAAGATAAATTATCTGTGATAGATCATAGATCAGCCTTGTAACAAGGCTTTACCAGGGGGAAAATGTTGATGTTATCTACCTCTAGGACAGTGTGCCATGGTTTTCTACAATGACAACTGCTTCAAGAAAATTTAATTTTTCATAATATTATTAGCAATAACTTTAATGAGGAAATTATTACTCTATTGAACTATCTTGAAGGTCATCTATGTTCTTTGATTAATGAAGAATACTGTGAGAATTACATTTTGAAACATACATTTCTGCAAAAGTATTATAATAATAACCAGGAAGTTTGTGCTTTCCCTCTGAAATTATCTCTAATGTATCCACTATGTATGCATCTTGTATAGGCAGAGTTATTTACATATTGTTTCTCCCATGAGATAAGAGGTTTTTGTGGTCAGTCATGGAATTTGCTATTCTCAGTTCTTGGCTCAGTGCCTGGCATATAGTAAGTGCTTAATAAATGCTAGTTAACTGATTTTTGTTGACTGACAGAAGAAAGTGAAATTTGCAAGGACATATATACAAAATCCCAGAGTATCCCATTAGAATGCCTGAAATTTTAATCATCTACAACTTCAGATTTAATTGTTGCACTTCTTTAGTTTTGTTTTCTCAAATCGTGTGTTATTTGGGTGAGGTATTATAAATGTATCTTTCCCCCCCCCCCCCACTTTGGACCTCTGCTTTGAGATACAAAGCATTCAGAGGTATCTTCCTATGAATGTTTTAATGAAATTATTTGATGTGGTAGTTTTAACTATGTTCTGACATGCTTTTAAAATAATATATGGTGAATGTGAATTGTAGCATGTTATAAACAATTACATGCCCATAAGTAATAAAATGAGAATAGCATTTATAGAACCCTTTACAATTTTCAAAGCACTTTACATGTATTATCTTATATGATCCTCACAATTCTATGAGTTGGGTTTTATTATTTCTATTTTACAGTTGAGGAAAATGAGGCAGAGAGGTTAGTTCTCCGTCTTCAGTTTCTCCCTGTGCTTTCTAAATTCTTCATATTCATCATGTCTTATAGTATAATAATATTCCATTACATTAGCTTACCACAATGTGCTTAACCATTCCTCTATTTAAATGCTAGTTCTTTGCTACCACAAAGAGTATTGCTATAAATATTTTGGTATATATAGATAGGACTTTTCTGGTTTTGACCTCACTAAGGTTTTTTTTTTTTTTTCCCCCTAATGAAGATTCTTTTGTATTGGGTCAAGTTTCTATAATTATTATTAGTTTTACTATTGTAACTGACATAAAAATTTACAAGTATATATACATTGATGTGTGATGTGTGATGTGTATAGATATATTTACAGATGTATGTAGAAAAATAAAAAGATACAGATTTGCATATCTATATAATAAAAATGTCTATATCTGTAATAAAAATATCTATAATAAAAATATATAAAAAATAAAAAATAATAAAAAATTTTAAAAATCTATAATAAAAAATGTATATACATTTCCAGCTCCCCTCCCCATTAAAAAAAAAAACCCTTCCTTGTTACAAATAAGCATAATCCAGCAAATAAATCCATATCAGAAAATGATTTGTGTCTCATTCTGAACCTTGAGTCCAATAGCTCTCTGTTGTGGGATGGATAGCACATTTCACCACCAGTTTTCTGATGTTGTAGTTGATCATTGTATTGTTCAGAATTAAACCTTTCAAAATTCATTTTTTAACAATGTTGTTATTATAGAAATTATTCTCTTCATGCTTAATTATAATTTTAGTTCATTGTAAAAAATGTATTTTCAGAAACTGGAAGATGCATTTTAATTGATTTTTTTTTTTGCCATCCTACTAATGTTATACCATCCATAGATTAGAACTTTAAAATATAGCTAGTTTTTCCTTCTATGTTTGATTGACGTTTTAAAAAAACAAACAAAAAAAACAGACTTCTAGAACACAGAAAAGCATTGTATTACAGAGTAGTAGAAATATGCATCTGAAGACTTACCACTAATTAATTACCGGTGTAACACTGGATAGCTTAATCACTCTGGGCCTTAGTTTCCTTATCCATAAAATGGCCATTAATTTCTAAGGTTCCTTCAAGCATTTATAATACAATAATACAATATGATACAATTAAACATTAAGTCTATACTATGTGCCAGATACTGTGCTAAGTGATGAGGATACAAATAAGAAAAGTTTCCTACCCTCAAAGATCTTACAGTCTAATGGGGGAAGACAAAATACAACAGGAAACTGAAAAGGGTGGGTTGGGGAAGGTCCCAGGCATAGGGCATGATGATGGTGAAAACAAAGCCAAGTAGGTAGAAGGTGAAATTGACTGAGACTGTGGGACTTCTTTAAAGGGAAGATTCCCTTTAAAGAGCATCTCTTTGCCATCAGCAAAGAGCTGAACTCTAAGAATGTTTAAGCTAGTGATTTGAGGAACTTCCCAGAAATGTTCTCACATGCTTGAGAGCCCTTGAATGAAATTTTGTAGATAGAAAAGTTGGCAACATCTAAAAAGCAGTGGAGTTGAATGCCTTTCTATTAGAAGTACCAGTCACTGCAACTTCTTCTGGCCTTTCTCACTTATAACCCTTGAAAATAGTTCATCTGTCTGAACAAGGTAAAGGAATCGTTATGAACCACTTGTTAATATTGTCAGAAGCAGTAGGCCCTTCACAGTATCACTTAAGTACCTACTAAGGTACTAGATACTAGATACTCTGCTAGGTCCCGAGGATACAAAGACTTTCAGGAAAGTATATGTCAAAACTTTCTTTGTCAAGTTATTTGCTTTTGTCCAGAAAATAGGTGTATTAAACCTTTTCCTTGTTAGAAGCTTAGCTTAGATCAACTTATCGTGAGATAAAAATCATACTTGAGAAAAGAGTTAATAAATTTGAAAACTATTACTTTGTATATTGTTTTGGTTCCTGGTTTATTTTTCTTGTTTATGTTCAATCTTTACATGAATATAATTCAGCTTTCTCTTTTGGATGCTTTAAACCACCAACTTTATCAAGTAGTAGACAATATTCAGAAGTATTTTGAATATATAGTCATTTAGCAATAAATACAAAAATAAGTGCTTGCACTTCGGCAGCACATAACCTAAAATTGGAATGATACAGAGATTAGCATGGTCCCTGCACAAGGATGACATGCAAATATTTGTGTAGCAATCCATATTTTTTGTTACATAGTGATGAATTAGTAAAGTGATATATTATTGCCTTTCAAAAAATACAGAGATGAATTTAATGGCTTAACTTCCCTGTGAGAAGGAATGTTTTCAAATTATTCTTAATGCTTACAGATGTCTAACTTTTGGTGTTCTTTAGGAATTGGGGAAATATCCATCAAACCACTAAATTCAATTAACATTTAAGGTGCTATTTAAAATTATGGCAAGCTTCTGTGCTTGGCACTGAAGATACCAGGACAAAAACAAATCAAGACTTGCCCTCAAAGAATGTATATATATTCTGGTGAGCTGGGTAACAAGTACACTTTGTAGAGCATAATCTCTTCTCTCCTGCTGCCAGTGATGACTGCTCTAAGTTTATCTTCCATCAATTCTGTATTTATTCTGTATGATGTGAATTATGATGTCTTCCCAATGAGAGTGTAGGCTTCTTGAGAGCAAGGACTGTTTGATATCTCTAGCACTTAATACAATGCTTGTCACATAATGGCTATTAGTGAATGCTTGTTAATTATTTGATTAAACATACTTTCAAACATCTTGAAAATCTTGCAGCTGCAGTAATAATGTGCAGTAATAAATTCTGTGTAATAATATTCTAGAATGTATCTATCCTCTACATCTCTCAGATGCTCTTTAGTTCTTCCTCTTACAGCACTTCAAAAAATGGTAAAAATGGGAAGAGAACTCAAGATATTGTTATATTCATGATAGATGTGGAGATATGTGTGGAAGAGTTGCACATGTTTAATACATATTGGATTGTTTGCTGTCTAGGGGAAGGAGTGGGAGAAAGGGAGGGAGAAGGATTTGGAAAACAGGATTTTGCAAGGGTGAATGTGGAGGGTTATCTTAACACGTATTTTGAAAATAGGAAAATATTACTTTAAAAAATATTCTAATAAACTAAAAAAAGATATTGTTACAAAAAAAAAAAAAAAAAATAATAATATTCTAGAATGTATTGTCAGCTATAATAGAACATTACCAGGAAATCATGAAAGACGAATTGAAATTAACACCATGTGAAATCAAACTATACATAACAGCGAGGACAGCAAACAACTATCTTTAATGCTTTATTTTCTTTCTTGTAGTATTACCTGAAAATCAAATAGCTATAGGATGTGTGACTGAAATACTGGCTTCTACTTCTTAAAGTATTCATATTTAATGATGACTCTCCTATAAACTACTTGTACTTTGTAAGGGGTATAAGAAACCTATGCTACTTACTCCTTATCCTTTTGAAAGCATCAAAAAGCTTTGGCCTTTCCTTCAAAGTAGGTACAGTTAAAGGGTTGAAAAGGCATTTTCCAAGCAGGTTCTGTACTCTTTAATAATTGTAATATCAGTTGCAAACTAAAAGTAGTTTCAGATGGCATCAGTCCTTTTGAGACAATCAGAATGCCAAAGAGGCTTTCTCTTCTTCATTGGAAGTTAAATACTTGACTTCAAGAAGACTACACTACAGTCTGCTTATTTTTCTATGAGACTCCAAATTCCTTTAAAATTATGTTTTGAACATTTGACTATATCTACATGTGTAGAATTCAGCACAGTCAAACCTTTCATTATAGCTGCCCTCATAGCCAATACCTTCTGGCATGGCTTAGCTGTTTGTGTTGTAGTTATTCATGCACAAAAAGGTAGCCTTTCATAGACATTAAAAATTAGCTTTCAACAGTGGAAAAAACTAGAGAACAGTCTGAAAAGTTACATATCCTTTTAATGTTTACAAAGCACTTTCCTCAAATACAGCTCTGTAAGGTATGCAATATAAACATTATTATCTGCTTTTGTCAGATGCAGAAACTAAGATGCAGAGATCTGAATGTGATTGGCCCATAATCACTCACCTAATAAGTGTCAGAGCTGGGATGTGAACTACCATCTCCTTTATAACTTTTAATTTTTTTCTATACCACATTTCTGTGGCTACTAGATCTGCCAAATTTACTGACAACTGTCATTTGGTCCCTATTCTGCAAATATAGGATTGAAGATTTGGATCATCAGTGAAGTAGGAATGAAATTTAAGATGGGAAATAAATGAATATGACTTTGGTATGTGGACTAGCTTATGGAAAGCAGTGTGAGAATAGGCTAATCTTGGAACTTCTGAAACATCAGCAGATCTGGAACTCTGCCATCCATGTAGTGTCTGCTTTCTACTCTTCTTTACTAATCACATTTTTTTTTTTTCATGCAATGTTCTTCACGTAACCATAGTGCATGAGTGTATTTTCAGGCTAATAGAATTTTTGTTATATTTTGCAACTTTCTAAAACTTAGATTTACTCATCTTAGGGTCTTTCCAGCCTTGAAGTTTCATTTGAACATCCTGATTAGCTCATTTATATTCCAACTTTTCGTTACATTGTTTATCACTGCCCCAGATAAGGTATCCACTGCACATGTAACTTAAAATTAACTGTGCTTATATCATTTCCATCAAATCAGTAGAATCAGAGGAGTTAGCCATTGCTTCTCATGACAGAACTGTTATCTACACATTGATAATTTTTCCATGCAGCTTCATCCCTGTCAGTTCAGCTGAGTCATAAATCCTTCCCCCCCTGCTGTTTCTCCATGCTTTGTCTGTCTCGCCACAGTCCATACCCCCTTCTGCTCTGTAGAAAACCTCATCTAATGTTAACATATTCCCCTTCACCCTAGATATCTTAATTTCATAGTTTTCCATCTGACACTGAAAGAACCTTATTTCTCTCCAGAAGATATAGCTTCCCTGGTCACTCTTTCCAGGGCAGGCCACTTCACCAAAACTTTTATTTATTTTTTCTCTCTGGCCTCTGTTCTTTTTTGTTTTTCCAGTCTGTCAGCACTGCTCTTGCTTTATTTTTCTCTTTTCCTGGTCTTTATAGTTGATGAATTCAATTATGTATAATCATCTACAAGCAAGTCTTATGTGAAACCTCTCACACCAGGACTTTCCTTTCCACATACCCTCCCTCCCACCCCCAAGTTGTATGTGTGTGTGTGTATGTATATGTGTGTAGAGACTAGTATTTACTTCTGTATATGGCATATTCCCCTCCTCTCAGTATAATGTAAACTCCTAGAAGAGAGAAAGACTTTTGTTTTTATCTTTGTATTTATCCCCCGTGCTTAGTAATAACATTTGGAGAATGTCAGCAACTATTGGAAATTTCTTTTCCTTTTGGACATGTTATTTCCATGGAAGACTAGATATCTTCCATGATCAGGATAATATGCTTTTGATGAGCATGAATCTCTTTTATTGTTGAGTTAATATTAATAATCATTCATAAATGATTCCTATAGAGGCAACCAGTCATTTCCTCTTTATTCAAATGTAATTGATTTTAATTTATTATGATGCTACATGGTATTCAATATGCTTATTGCCTCCTGACTTTTGTTGGATAAAACACATATCTCATGTAATCTATATGCTATATGCCCTAGCCTCATC
Source organism: Myrmecobius fasciatus (assembly GCA_023553655.1). Classification (NCBI taxonomy): domain Eukaryota; kingdom Metazoa; phylum Chordata; class Mammalia; order Dasyuromorphia; family Myrmecobiidae; genus Myrmecobius; species Myrmecobius fasciatus. The sequence continues at coordinate 127,239 of JAJPUD010006041.1, read as the reverse complement.
ACAAACTCTAGTCTTTTGCATCATAAGTTATTTGCTAAATACCTCTACCTGGATATCTCAGGCATCTCAAAATCAGTATGTGCAAAACAGAAATCATCATTTTTCTCTCTAAAACCTTTCCATTCAGCAAACATCACCAATTCTGAGCCCTGCTTTCTTCCTATTCACCTAGATTTAAGGTGTTAGAATCAGCCTTGACTCTTTGCTCTCATTCACCTGCCACTTCCAGTCAGTTGCCAAGTTACTCTATTCTGACCCCAGAACATTCTTTTATCTCTCCCTTTCTTTCCAGTCACATACCCATTACCCTCACCAGTGCTATTGAAAAATACTTTGAAATGATCTCCCTTCCACTTCTTTCTTTATATCTTCCATTCAGTTGCCAATAATCTGCCCAAAAAATCAGTTTGGTCTGACCACAACAGAATCCATTTGAAAACTTTCCATGACTCTGTTGCCTGGAGAATAAAAAAGAAACTCTTGAGCTGGGAGGAAGGGGCTCATCTTCCCATCCATTTTTTCACATTATCCCACACTTAGTGGTTCAACCAAATTGGAGTATCAGTTTGTGCCCATGAATTTGCTATTTTTATTCATTCACACAAACTGTGGCCAGAAATCTTGAGGGTCTTCCCCTCCCAGATTGAATTTATTTTATTTTTTGAATAGATAGGTAAAAGAGGCTATTCTTTGTCTCATTTTTACCTAACTTTAATCACTGAATGGACAAACTGAGAACTGAGAAAGACCTTCACTTAAAAAGGCAAAGGCCTCCCACTGCAATCAGGCCATCCTGATCTATATCTTGCCAGTAGACTCAGGTGGCTCTGGAGAAGAAAGTGAGGGTGATGATTTTGTATAACCCACTCTCACTTAAATCCATTTCATTTGCAAGTCATGACATCTGCTTCCTTCTCTGACAGGGGAATGAACCTTCATTCTCCAGTGTCCTGCTCTTCTTGGAGAATGAAGGACAGAGACAATCCTCATGTCTCCAATACCTTGCCTCTTTATCTCTGCCTTTCAGACTTATCTTGTTTAATAAATCAGCTTCAATGATCAAATCAAGGCTTCTCTATTTTCCCCTTCCCCGGCAGCATATTCTTTCCTTCCTCAAATATTAATAGTGCTGGGATTCCAACTTAATTCTCATATACCCTGTGTTATATTGAATTATATAAATTTATGTTGTGTGCTTATGGTGAGATCTAAGTTAGAGAGAGAGAGAGAGAGAGAGAGAGAGCGCTTGTGTTGGAATCAGGAAGACCTAGATTCAGACCTCCTCTAAGTGAAGCTATCACTTCCTTAGCCTTTTTGTAGCTCAGTTCCTGATGTCCTTTAGGTATTAAATCTGGGATATTTTGATCCTGTGCTTTTGTGGGCAAGGACTGTTTCATTTTTGTCTATCTTTCCTCAATGCTTGGTCCAGTACTTTGCTCAGGGTAGGCCCTTAAAAATGTTTTGTTGAATTAAGTTACCAGCATCACTTTTATTGGTTTGATCAGAATTTGTTATTCTGTCCTGCTAAGATCTTACTCCCATGCTTGACAAATGTAGAATTTTAGAACTAGAGGAAACCAGTTCATTTACTGCCAGTGCCTCAGTTTTATACAAGATAGTCAGACCCATAAAAGTTAAATGGCTTGCCCAAGTTATCATTGCTAGCATATAGCAGAGCCAATAGAACCCTAGCCTAGTGGTCATTCCACTGTTTCACTATACCACCATCATATTAAACATGATTGATGAAGAGATTGGATTAGATAATCTCTAAGGTCTCTTGCATGACATTGTATCTTTGCTGATCAAGAACTTGGAGCTGTGCTGTGTGGTTATGGTTAGTGAGTTCACTGTTAACCTTTGCTTTTTGTGGCATCGTAAAGAATGATAATTGCCTAACTTTGGTGGAAAGTTTTTATGAGGTCTTCTGATACATGTAAGGGGATCACATGTACAGTTATCAGTGGGTGCCTGGAACTGAGGAAAGACCATATGTGTTCTACTATCATTTTTGATGGTGTCAGGTTCATTCCCCTGTCAGAGGAGAGAAGCAAGAAGTTATTAAAGAATTAGTTCCTATAGCTTAAAAGTCAACTACTTCCTGCTACAACCTTGCCTCCATTTTCTCTGTAACCATAACCAAATCTTTTATTCGGCCTGAAACTTCAAAGAAGAGAAATCAAGGTGACTATAAGAATCTTTATTTCTCCAGTCAAGTTCCTGAAGAATTAACTTTCTCTTCTAATAGGAACATTGGACAACCATTGTTTTTACCTTGCTTTTCTTGCAGTTGTCTATGATTATTTTCAAAAATAATGTTTTAAAATAGTATTACCACATATTTCTTCTTTGGAGGTTACACATCCTGTGGTGGTGCTTTACTTTTCTTTCTCTTTAAAATTTGATTATGTTTTTAGTCCACATTATTTTTCTCCCACCTGTTAGTCCCCATTTCAGAAAACTGGAAACTATTATAATTTATAGTCAAGAAAAACTGTATCTGAAGCCATCCCCAGTTGTCTTCATCTGTGTCTTGCCACTGAACTCAAATGACTTTGGAGGAGAGAGTAAAAACTGATGGCTTTGCACAACCCTGCCTCATTTAAATTCAATTCACTTAAAAGTCAAAACAACCTATTTTCTCATGTTATTCATTGGTTCTCTTCAAGAATAAAGGACAAATATTAGCAGCAACAATTCCCATTTTGGCCGTGTCAAAAAAACTTTTTTCATTCTCTACTCTGATTCTTTCACATCTCTATCAGTGAGTGGGTACATTTTTAACCATGAATCCTTTGGAATTGTGGTTGGTTGTTGTGTTGATTAGAAGTCCTAAGTTTAGATTTAGATCCTAAGATTAGAAGTCTTTTAATGTTTTTGTCTTTACATTACTATGGTATAAATTGTTTTCTTTATTCTGCTTACTTGACTTCATACTGCTTCATACAAGTCTTTCCAGAGTTCTCTAAAACCATCTCCTTCATTATTTCTTACAGCACAATAATATTCCATCAAATTCACATACCATGACTTGTTCAGCTATTTCTCATTTGTGGCCAACCCATCAATTTACAATTCTTTGCCTCCATAAAAAAGCTGCTATAAATATTTTTATACATAAGGGTATTTTTCCTCGTTTTTGATCTCTTTGGTCTATAGACATAATACTATGTCTATAGGCAAGAGTATGTACAACTTGATAAGTTTTGGGACACAGTTGCAAATTGTTTTCCATAATGGCTGGACCAGTTCACAGTTCTACCAGAAGTACATTTATGTTTAACTGCAGTCCCTCCACCATTTATAATTTCCTCTTTTGGTCACCATTCTAATATGAGGGGTTTGAGGTGGAATCTCAGAGGTTTTTTAAATATGCATTTCTCAACTTCTCAGTCATGTAGAATATTTTTCATATGGCTGTTGAGAAGTTGGATCTCTTCTTCTGAAAACTGCCTATTGATATCTTTTGACCATTTACAATTAAGGAATGATTCTTATTTTTATAAATTTGAATCACTTCCCTTTACACCCTATAAATGAAATCTTTATCTCAGAAACTTCAAAATCTGCCTCCTCTCCAGTTTCCCCAATTCTCTTCCAACTTTAGCTGTATTGGTTTTATTGTCACAAAAACTTTTTAATCTATATGATCAAAATTGCCTATTTTACCTCCTATGAATGTGTCTCTCCCTCTTGTTTGGTCATGAATTATTTCTGAATCTATAGATCTGACAGGCAATTTCTTCCTTGCTTTTCTAATTTATTTGTATCACCCTTTATGTCTAAATTATGTATTCACTTGGATCCTGTCTTAGTATATAGTGTGAGATGCTGATCTAAATCTAGTTTCTGCCAGGCTACTTTCCATTTTCCCAAAAAGGTTTTGTCAAATAATGAGATAGAATCTTAATTTCCCCTCCCTTCCCTTCCCACTCACTGATGAATGTATTCTGTCTGAAGGGGAAAGTTTCAAAGGATTTTAATTTTCTGTAATGTGGAACTAATTAGAAAATGGGTACACTGAAAGGTGACAAAGCTACAGACCATCTTCATTCCATTTTAAATATAGACAGCCTCAAGAAAGTGAGAGTGAGGAGTAAAGGGAAGGGGAAATAAGTGAATCTTACTTTCATCAGAATTGGCTCAAAGAGGAAATAATATACAAATTCAATATGGGTATAGAAATCTACCTTGCTCTGCAAGAAAGTGAGAGCGGAAGGGAATACAACAATGGGGGAAGGAGGAGAAGATGTGAAAGAAGAGAAGGCATATTGGAGGAGAAGGTGGTCAGAAGCAAAACACTTTTGAGGAAGGATAGGATGGAAGGAGAGAGAATAGAATAAAAATGGGAAAATACCAGTAGCAGTAGTAATTGTGGAAAGACTTTTGAAGCAAGTAAATTTCTCTTATAAGACCTCATTTCTCAAATGTATAGAAAACCGAGTCATATTTATAAAAAGTAAGAGTCATTCCCCAGTTAATAAATGGTCAAAAGATACGTATAACTTTCAGATGAATTAATCAAGCAATTTATAGCCATATAAAAAAAATAACTCACTATTGATTGGAGAAATGCAAATTAAAACAGTTCTGAGGTATTACCTTATACTTATTAGACTGGCTAATAGGCCAGGAAAGAAAAATGACAGATGTTGGAGGGAATGTGAAGAAAATGAGACATTAATACATTGTTGGTGCAATTTGAACTGATTCAACCATTCCGTAGAGAAATTTGGAACTATTCCCAAAGGGCTATAAAATCATACATACCCTTTGAATTAACAATACCACTCACTACTAGGTATATATATCCCAAAAGAGATTGAAAGGAAAAGGACCTCTATGGACAAAAAGATTTATAGCAGCAAATAAATAAATACAGACAGACAGCCTCTAAATTTAAAACATCTAATTTGTGAAACTACCTTAGTTACAAACAAACATCCTGAAGAATGGCAGGTCCTGTTCTTCTTGAAGTTCTAAAGTTAAACATGTTGTTGTTCCCTGAGAGTCTGTCTTCCTCAGTAGGAGTGGCAAGACTTGTTTTGTGCAGCACTGTGTTCCCTTCTAGTTGGACAGTCATTGGCTACTATGGCCAAAGGGAGTTATTCTTGGCATTCTGTATTCCAAAAACAGTGACCTAGAAACGAACTTATGAAATGCAGCATATTTGTAAGTTGAAGAGTTCTTGTGTTAAGGAAAGGATGAAGATGGAAGAGGAAATTTTTAGGAAAAAATGATGTGGCTACAGTAGAATTTGTGAGAAGTGTCTTTACTAGGAAAGTGTTTATAGAAAGACTTAGAAAACAAATAAATGTAATTTTAGTATATTTTTTATCTTAGCATTGACCTTAGAGTTGATCTGAGATCTCTGTTTGTGCTTTGATCACATTGTCAGCGTCTAATTCATGTTTTCCCGGAATACCTCTACTTTTGTGAAATGGTTTGACATTTTGTAAAAGTGGTCTGATCTGAATGTAACAGAATTATTTCAGGTAGCAGCAATCATTACATATATTATGATGTGTTTGCATAAACTATGACAAGTTATATGTATATTTTAAATTTTCATCTCTTCTTTCAAGGCTTAGCTCAAGTATAGGAATACTCTCCTGATTCTACCTCTCCCTTAGCCCACCCCCAATTGTTAGTATTCTGTTTTTCCTTCAATTAAAGCTCCCTGAGGACTTGAGCAGATTTATTTTTATCTATGTATCTCTAGCATCTAGGAGGGTGTCTTATAGATGGTACATTGTTAACTAAGTGTTCACTAAAATATTAGTCTTTTTATATTTTAATTCCATAAAAACTTAATTTCTAAAGTTTTACATGCATACTATTCATATAGTATACATGGGGTGGTATGTTAATGGAATTCAGAAGCACAATTTAGACCCTAGTGTGCTATAGAATAAATGGAGCTGTGGTTTAAAACAAATGTTACCAATGAAATATTTAGTAGCAACTGTTCTTTTAAAAGACACATTTTAGAAAATTGCAGTCATTTGTAGCATCCTCATATCCAGCTGTCAACTTTATACTTCTTCAGCCAACAGTTTAGGGTTGGAAACCAGAAAAATGGAAATTAGGGTACCACACTTAGACATTAAGCTAAAGATTTGAAAGTATTGTTATGGCCTATATAAATTTCAAAATAAAGACCTTCAGTGAATCTAAGAAGATAACAACTTAACCCCAAATATGATTAAACTAAAATACATATTGGCAGAGGGGAGGGAAGAAAAAGAGGGAGAATAGGCCTGTGATTTCATTGATATAGGGAACTTCTTGATAAGAAAACTCATTCTACTAATAATGTAGATTAGCACCTTCTCTACAACTTTTATAATCTTAGAGAATCTCTAGAGTATTAAGAGGTTGTGACTTGTTCAGGATCACACAGTATGTATATAAGAGGTGAATCCTGATCCCAGATCCCCCAAGGCCAATTCTCTTCCAAATCACTATGCCACAGAGTACCATATGGATGTGTATATATCCACATACTCACATGTATATATACACCCATACATAATTACATGTGTGGGTGTATACTTATATCTTTATTATATAAGCTTGTATATAATAGTGTTAAAATGGAGAATTTAGAGAATTTCCAGTTTCAGATAATGGTCCCAGGTATTAAACTTAGATTTTTGAAGTAAATCTAAAAATTCTAGCCCCTTTTTAACAAACTGTTTCACTGTTCCTTTGCCTTTAAACCTACTATATAGCTGTTGTGAAAATAGACTGACACTGATTACTTTCAGTATAAAAGATAATATATAAATCCTAGAATTAAAGATACAATTTCTAGAAATAAAACTCTAGTGTTGTAAGTGGTCTAACCAAAAGCAATGGCAGTGAATAAGTGCATATTAAAAAATAATAATAAAAAAAATTTTAAAAAATTTGCATATTTTCTAATGAGAGTAATAGGAACTAATTAAGGAGTCTGGGTTTCATGACAATTTATTAACAATTTCTACTTTTCTATACTCTAGATTTAAATTAAGTAAGCATTTTAAAAATAATAACTTTTTATTTTTCAAAATACATGCAAAGAGAGTTTTCAACATTTACCCTTGCAAAACTTTGTGTTCCAAATTTTTCTTCCTCCCCACCACTCTCTTCCCCTAAACAGCAAGTAATCCAGTATAAGTTAAACATGTGCAATTCTCTTAAACATATTTCCTCCTTTGTCATGCTGCACAAGAAAAATCAGGTCAAAAGGGAAAAACTGAGAAAGAAAAAAGCAATCAAGCAAACAACAACAATAACAAAGGTGAAGATAATATATTGTGATCCACATTCAGTCCCCATAGTCCTCTCTCTGGATGCAGATGGTTCGCTCCATCACAAGTCTATTGGAATTGCCCCGAATTACCTCATTGTTGAAAGAGCCAAGTCCATTACAGTTCATCATCATATAATCTTCTTGTTGCTGTATACAATGTTCTCTTGGTTCTACTTATTTCACTTAGCATCAGTTCATGTAATCTCTCTAGGCTTTTCTGAAGTCAGCCTGATGATTGTTTCCTGTAGAACAATAATATTCTATTACATTCATATAATGGACATATTTTAATAGTCAGAAATGTGATAATTAGAAGTTAAGGCAAATAACCTAAACCAGTGGTTTGTAAATTTATAAAAGTTCAGGAGAAAAGTATTTTTATTTTTAAAGAAAATGTTCAGAACTAATATATGGAAACTACTTCAACATAGTATTATTAGCATGTTAAAAGAGTATATTCATATAGGGAAATCCAGAAATTATAGTAGGAAATCATGATGTAGAACACAGTCTAAAAGAGAGAGACAGAAGTGGTTTTGTCCTTGGTGTACACTACAGACCACAGATGTAGCATTTGGGAGCCATAATCCTTGAATAAAGGCTTGATATATTACTGATAGCAGTAAAGGGAACTCCAGGCATCTTGCCTGTTTGACATCTTACTATCTATTTTGTTTTCCCTTTTATTCTCAACCAGGAACAACAGAGGCAAACTTCTTTCCCTCCTCATCTCCCCCATTCTCTGGGGTAGTTTCTTTATCCACTTATCTTTGGCCCTTTGTCCTGATGTTGAACTATTCTGAGTAGTAGACGAATAAAAATTCACCTTAACTCACTGTATCTTCAAAGATCTAGACCATACTTCATATCCATTCAGAAACCAGGGTACACAACAGGGTCATCTTGCTATATTTTCTGTTGTCACTAGTTGCCATCCTCCTTCCACTTCTTGTTCTTATTCTTTCTCTGCTAACAGTAATCAAATCAGTGCTGTGCTCTCTGGTTCTTCTTACCATCTCCGTAACTCTTTAAATCAAAACTCTTTCCCCTAACTCCTACTCTCCTAGATGTGTTGTCTCCCCCTTTCAGAATTTTATATTAAGGGCAGTGACTGTCTCAATTTTATGTTTGAATTTTTGATGCCCGGCACACAGTGGACACTTGATAAATACTTCATTTATCCAGATATCTCCTAGAATTGATTGATTTTTCTCTCCCTCTCCTTTCTCTCTCTTCTACTCCCTCTTATTATTTCTTTTTCCCTCTGTCTTTCTCCCTTCATACTTGAATTCAGAGAAACAGAATGGGGAAAAGGAATTTAGACAGCAGTCTAAGAAAAATTCTTGGGGTTTTAGTAAACTGCAGACTTATAATGAATAGACAAAGTGATATGGCAGCCAAGATAATTAAGGCAGTCTGGGGCTGAATTAAGAGAGGCTGGGCACTCCCTCTGTCCTCTGTTCTGCAGCCCACATCTGGAGTTCTGGGTACATTTCTCAAATGCAGTGCATTTCAGTAAGGAAGAGGAAAGTATCCTGAGGAGCAAAGTAAAATAGAGAAGGGCCTTGAGTTCATACCATATGACAGTTGGTTGAAGGAACTATGAATATTTAACCTTGAGAAAAGAAGAGTCAGAGAGGAATATCAGGTATCTGAGGAACTCATATTGTAGAGACTGGTTGTTTGGCCCTCATAGGGTGAGACTGAGAAAGCAGTGTTGCAAAGAGACCAATTCTGGGTGAATGAAAACTTCCTAACAAGGAGTTAGCCAGTTGAACTAGTTGAAAGTGGATCAGCCTGCTTTGGTTAGTGGTAGGGTCATCCCTGGAGTACTGGAAACCCAGTCAGAATGATCACCTATCTAAATATGGTGTAAAAGGTATCTCATGGGGATAGGGAATGTATTCTAGAGATGATTATTGACATTTTTTCCAGTTCTTAAATTTGATGATTCTATCCTAATGCTTTAAACACAATTGTTATCAATGATAAGAGATTTCTATTACTGGGACACTAACATTACTTTGTACATAATTAGTAAGCACTTAATAAATGTAGAACTTAGTTGAAAATTCCTCGTATAAATTAAAGCGTGTACAATTTATATTGAAATTACTTCAGTAATTTGAAATGTACAAATGTAGTTTGTATGATTTAAAAAAAAACATAATGATAATCAGATCATAGATTTTAAACTGAGAGACTTTCAAGATCATTTAGTCCAATATCTTTATTTTACAGAAAAGGAAACTGGGACTCAGAGAAATTTTTCCAAGATTAGAGTGCTGCTAAATGTAAACAGATACAATTCATTGTTTATATACACACACACACATATATATGTATATATATATGATGGTGTGTGTATGCATTCCAAGAATTTCAGTTAATCTGCATTACTAATATTATCTCCATTACTTTCTTAAATCTAGACTTTAGACAGTCAACAAAACAATAAAATCAAGCCCTGCTTTTGTAGCATTTCCTGATTTCTGTGACAGTGCTCACATTAAGACATTTATGATACAGAATGGCAGACTTGGAATTTCAACCAAGGTCCACAAGTTCTAAACTAATAGTTTTTATACTATATTCTGTGCTATTTTCATATAAAAATAAGGCAAGAAAAAATGAGATTATTCTCAGATTGAAGTCTTTGTGGGGGGGAAGATTGTTATTACATTCTAAATAAAAATTCCCCATCATTTATCAGTTTTTCCATAGTGGTATTGAGTATATTTGCTTTGTTTTCTTGATATTTAACATTGAGTGTGAGAGCTTTTTACCTACAGTACTGTTGAAGTTGTTTCATTGGCATTGTTTCTATATAGATCAATTTTGGAATGCCTTTGTAGTAGACACTTGCTCTCTGTTTGTCTGTGGGCCCTGGAGAAATGCCAGCCTGGCAGGACAGAGAAACAAAAGAGCCCTGAAAATATCGAGACTGAAGGCTGTTTTCCTGTCACCACACCAGATTTGGATTATATTATAGCAAGAGCAGACAGATGGACAATTCGGGTAGTTTAGGAGTGATGAAGATATTAGAATACAGAAAAGAAACATTCTGTTCTTTTATTCAAAGAAGAATTTGTAGGCTAAATTGCTGGCATCAGTAATTAGCTTAACATTCTGACCAAAGAAACATTATTTTTTGCCCTAGGGATAATGACTCATACTCTTCTTGGAATTTTGCTTTTGTGGAATCCAATGAAATCATAGATACGGCTGAATTATTTGGAACTCCATGCTGATGACGTTGTTGAGTATTTTAGTGATGGATAAAAACAGTGATATAATAAACCCCTGTAACAAAGGAACCAAAAACATGTTTTAATTATGAGTTACTTGGTTCTTGGAGAAAAGTGAATGTAGTTGTGTGGGGTTTTTTTAGGTCTGATAATCCTATGATATTATAGTTCTTTCATCATGGAATAGAAAAGGGGCTGTTGACTTTTCAGTTTGTCTCCTTATAGTTCTGCCTACAGATTTGTATTTCATTTTTGTGGAATTAAAACAGAAAAGTAGATTTGTTATAGTAACTCTTCAGCCCTGTCCTGCTATCTAAGATTGCCTCTGGGAGTGTTTTTCTGTGTGCAGTTGTTTTCATGTCTCTTGAAAATCTCATGTTATCAGACTGTTCTTATGAACCATAAAATAGCTGTTACATAGTAATAGAATCACACACTACTAGAGTTTGTTAGGTTTTACTAGAAACTTGAAAGTTAAAAGTTTCCATTTCAGTTCTCTTAAATAAAGGTTCAAATGTGGTCTTGCAAATGATTGTCTGTCTTCACAAATAGTTCTTTTTAGGGGAGTGGGTCAGAGGAAAGATGGGGTCTCTTTTGTCCAGGCTACAAATTATCATTGAAGTATTCATATTCTCCATTTATCTAATGTGTGTCACTTGGCTTCCCCTTAGGCAAGCCTTAGGCCTTAGGCTTATGGTGGCCTTCCACTCCCAGGGATTCATCTTGTTGGTACCAGACTTAGTGTAAATATCCAAATGGGTTTTTGTCTCACTGCAGCTCAGAACTCTCAAACTCAAGGGATGCAGCAACCTCAGATTCTCTAGCAGCTGACACTGTAACACAGGCATGTGCCACCATGCCCAACACAAACAGTATTTTTTTTTAATATCAAGGACGCTGCCTAATTTAACCATCCCTCTAATTATTTTAATGGGTATATATAATACTTTGAAGTCTTCTGCTTTAGACTTCTCATGCCTTCCTGCTATAATCTCTCTCTTCAGCCCAGGCTAGCCCATAATTCAAAGCCTCAAACTCCTTCTTGAGTCACATTTTATCTTGAAATATATTTTTCACAAATATATTCCCTTCCTCTAATGAGATCATATATTAACTTGGAATTGAATATAACTCTTAGCATTCTCCTTTGAGAACTTCTCCTTTTGCTCCTCCCATTTAATATTAACAAAATATAGTTGATGAATCATAAATTGTGACATTAACAGATGCCACTATTACAAAAATTGATGAGTCAAATAATTTAAGCATGTTAAAAGTCTGTTTTGCTGATTCAATATTCAGCTTTGAAGAAATGCTTTTAATTATATTTTGTTATTGGCTGATGAAATTACTACTCCTTTATCAGGGAGATAACCCTGGGTTCTTTACAAATCAACAGAGTATAGAACTCTAGCAGATTCTTTCAAGCTGGTAAACATAGAGTATAGTGCAAAGGACAGAAGCACCTATTCTCTAAAGATCAGACTAATGAGATCTGGAGCAGTACATCACTAGCAAGTTGGTCATTAGGCCATATTTGTCCATGACAACTCACATATTTGATTTTTTTATTTCATCGTATTTTTTTGACTGATTAGTGGACTAGATACATTATTAAAATATAAATATAAACATATCACTTATTTTAATAGTTTATTGTTTCCTCTATCAGATTCATTAAGCTTGTTCATTAAAAATATCTTAAACATTTCCATTTGACATACTTTGAATACATATATTAAGGACTTTATTCTCTTTCAAGTATAGATAAGCATTCTGTGCATTTGGAAGAGGATAAAGAATTTTTATTAAAACAATAATTCAGTTGCTTCTGTTTGATGTACACACATACATATATTTTAAATTATTTTGGAAGTTCTGTATTTCAGAAAAGATTAATGTCTCTTCCATTATTTGTACATGTTCATGTAACTCTTGATTAGCATCTGTTACTATTCTGTCAGGTATTGCTTTTAGCCTGCAGTCTCATTATTTGGTCACAAAAAATGCTTGGGCTAAGATTGACCCAGTCTTTGGTATACTCATAAGGTTTATCCATGACCCTTACATGCCAGCTATCAATGAACATGAAGCATTGCTTCAAGGTGCTTTCTATTTTAATTAAATAACTCTTTTGTCAAAGAGCAGATATTGAAGAATGAACAAATCATGTACCTGGAGACCATTTTTCAAGTTGGTGCAATATTTCCTTGTGATATTGCTAATAAAGTAATGGGGGGGAGGGGGAAGGGTGTTCTTTTATTTCCAGCAAATGATGCAGAGAGCCGAGTCACATCAAAATAAAAGGTTGCTTCTAGGGTTAGTTAAAGCAAAACGAGTGTTTTCAAGTTTCTATTGTATATAATGCCTTTCATCAAGTAACACAGAACACCTTTTTGAAATAAACCCTTTATCTGTGTATTGACTTTGGGAGCATCAAATGAACACATAATATCTATGATAATATTCATAATATTCTGAGGTAAGGGTAGTGTTCTGCTATCTCTTGATAGTTTTGTGCCTAATTAGGATAAGAAAGTTGAGGAAAACCCTTTTTCCTCAAAATCTTTTGTGCTACAAAGTGAATCTGGCACACAAAATAAGCATGGTTAAGAGAATGAGCTAAAATGAAATAAACCTTCAGCTTGAATAGATATCATGTTTCTTATCTACTTATAAGAATGCCAGTGTGCCAGCTAAGAACTCAACAAGCATTTACTAAGTGCCAGATACTGGAAATATAAAGCAAGGCAGCATCAGTCCCTGGTCCTAAAGAGCTAACCTTCCAATGGAGTAGACAACATGCAAATATCAGTATACATGAGAGACCTCCTAGGTAGATGCAAGTTAATCCCAGAAAAGGAGTTCACATTCAAGGGGCCAAGAAAGGCGCATGCTGAGGCCCTATACCAGGATGGTAGCAGTGTCTAAAGGAAAGAAGGGAGCATAGAAGAAAGAGATTGAGAAGATAGAATTGACAGGACTTGGCAAGAGATTAGATAGAGCGGGTAAAGGAGACTTACGATAACACTTTATGTTATAAACCTGGGTAATTGCAAAAATGGTCAGGACTCTCACAATAAAAAGGAAGTTAGAAAGAGAAATATTTTGGGTGGATATGTTGAATTAAATTTGACTACAGCCCAACTTCTTATATTGTAAGTCACAATCCCATATGGGACTGTGTATCTGTGGGGGTCATGAAAATTGTGATTTATTATCAGTAAATGTTTGCTTTTTATACCTATTTTCTAAACTTACACACCCAGGTTGCATAGAAATTTGTCAGGTGAAAAAGTCGCAAGTAGAAAAAGTTTAAGGAGCCCTGGTTTACAGGAGATGTTCAGTGGGCAATTTGAGAAATTAGAAGTCTGAAGAGACCTATTAGGGCTCTAAATCCAATTAATACTGGAAAAGTAGATCTGAAAATTATCTGCAAATGGTCATTGAAACCGCATGAAGTGAAGAGATCATCATATAAAGAAAAGAAAAGCAGGCCCAGGATAGAATTTTTGGAGACATCCATGTTAACAGCCATAATCTGAAAGGAACATCCAACAGAGGAGACCAAAGGAGCAGTCATTTAGGAGAACATTTCGGATAGAGGAGTTTCTTGAAAACCTGGACAGATCAAAGAGAAGAGGAAGATTGATAGTATCAAAGACTTCAGAGAGATTAAAGAGGAGGAGAGCTGAGAAAAGCCCAAAAGATTTGGCAGTTAAGAGTTCATAGGTAATTTTGGGGTCAGGGCAGTTTGGATTGAATGATGAGGTCAGAAGCCAGACTGTATAGAATTAAGAAGTGATTAGGAGGAAAGAAATGGAGGCATTGGTTATAGGCAGACATCCTTTTCAAGCAGTTATGCTACAAAAAAGGGAATAAAGTACTACAGCTATAAGGGATGGATGGAACAGCCGAAATTTATTTGAGCATGTAGAAGAAGCAGCCAGGAGGCCATAAAAGACAAGATTAAGGAAAGAGTAAAGATAATAGGGTGATCTGCTGGAGAAGGTATGACGGAGTGATATCATTTGCATACATAAGGGGCCATTGCCTTAATAAAGAGAAGATTCACATCTTTAGGTTGGACCTGTGTAGGTGGCAAAAAATGAGGTGAATCAGCCAACACATCAGATCCCAAAAGATCTTTATAAGTCTTTTGGTCAGATCATGTCTAATAAATGAAATTTAATAAATATAAATTCCACTTAGGCTAAAAAAAAAAAAATCAACTCCACAACTACAAGCTTGGGAAGGCATGTTTTCTAAAGAGCAATTAGTCTGAAGAAAATATGAGGTTTTGAGAGCCAAAAACTGAAAATGAGGTCACGGTGTGATGTAGAAGCCAGGTGACATAGTAGAGAGAATGCTAAACTTGGAGTCAGGAAGATCTGAGTTCAAATCCTGTCTCATACACTTATGTGACACCTGAGTTAGCCTTAATCTTTTAGCCTCAGTTTCATCATCTGTAAAATGGAAATAATAATAGCACTCACAAAGTTGCTGTGGGGATCAAATGAGATTATATGGAAAGCATTTTACAAATCTTAAATACAGTATAAATGTTCACTATTATTATATAGCAGTCACAAAAGCTCTTAGGCTACGTTAAGAGCAGCATTTTGTACAGAACACACATTTTAGGAAGGTCATTATTAAGGGTCAAACTATGACCCTTCTAGCGAGGGTAACCAGGATAATGGAGAACCTTGAGCTCATGCTCATGGCAGTGACTTGAGGGGAGGAGGGAAAGGGAGTGAGTATTCATATAATTCTTTAAGGTTTGAAAAGTGGCTTACAGATTTTATGTCATTTGATCCTCTACAACCCTGGGAAGGAGGGCTATTATTGCATTCATTTCATTGCTGGGGAGACAGGTTGAAGCTGAGGTTAAGTGGCTTGGTGCAGGAGCAACGCTAGGAAGAATCAGAGCCTGATTTAAACTCAGATCCAGATCTTCTTGACTCCAGGTGTAGTACTCTCCACTACAGTGTTTCACCTGTAAACGAGAACTCTTGGTGGATGGGGAAACTAGGAAAGGAAACAGGCAGAAATGCTATATGTCTAAGTATTTGAAGGGCTAATAAAGTCTACTTAGTCCCACAGGACAAAACCAGGAGCAAGAGATAAGCTACAGAGGCAGAATTTGAGTTAATAAAAGAAAAAAAAACTTAAAAAAAAAAAAAAAGAACTGTGAAATGGACTACTTGAGTGTACTACAAGATCCTCATTCCTAGAAGTCTTCTAGTAAAGGCTAGATGACCACATGGCATCCATATGAATGCTATAAAAGGGGTTCTGTTCCCTAGGTTGGACTTGGTGGCAAGTCCAAGGACATCTCCAGTTCTCCTATTTCATGTCCATCCTTAATTTTTTAAAAACCCCAGTACAGGGTTTTACAGTTTTCCATATATAATTTCATCTTGTTGCTTTCAGTTCACATCTTTTGGCTGCCTTGAGCTGTGAGTGCTTTCTTCTTCCATTTTCTTTGTATTACACTTTATTGTGACTATGTCCTCTGAATGGAAAGCAAGTACCTTAAGAATAGGTAGTATTTCAGTGTGTCTTTGTAGCTCTAGAGCTTAGGACAGTACCTTGTCTATCATAGACATTTAGTAAATGTGTGTTACTTTTTAATTGATTGGAACCCAGGCCTCCAATTCATTTCCTTGCCTACTACATGCCATGCTTTCTCTATTTAAACAATACCCTCCTCCTCCTGAGTAACTTGGATTCTACCTCTGGGTTCTTTTTCTCTGATAGATAAGCTTTCTCTTCAGCTAGTTAGCATCCTAGGCCTCCCTGCCAGTTCCTTCTCTATTTGTCCATACCACCATAATTCATACATCCCTTTTTTCCAGCTTCCTTTTTTGGTTGTCTTTTTCCATTAGAATGTAAGTTCCTTTAAATCAGTAATTGTCTGGATTGCTTCTATTTATATTTCCAATGCTTATCAAGTCTGGAATACGGTAGGCATTTAATAAATGCTTTACCAAGTTACTTTGTCCAGTATGTGAGCTATACCGAGCAACTTTGTGTAAATGACAAATTTTATAGGTATGCCATCTACACTTTTATCATACATTTTAAAAGATGTTGAACTGGGTTGCACTGTTCTGTGTTACTTCATTAGAGACATCCTTCCAAGTCAATATCCTTCACAGGAGTCTTTTCACTGAATTCCAAAGAGTAAAAGACTGTATGTGAATTTGCTGTCAAAATATAGAATTTAATTCTTCTTCCTTGAAATTCTTCTCTTCCCTTATTTCCATGGCTTTACCCCGTCTTGGCTCTCCTACTTTTCTGATCTTGTAAGTTCTCCTTCACTAGTTTCGCTTGCTCCTAAGTTATAGTTGTTATCCAAAATTCTTTTGGCTTGAGTTTTTCCTTTTTGTTTTTTTAAGTGAGCTTTCTCTTCTCCTCTTTTTCCTTCTCTCTTTCCCTATTCCCCTCTCCTTCCTTCCTCCTCATCTGTCTCTCCCCTTCCTTCTATTCTTTACTTCTCCCACCTCTCCACCAATTGCCTGCTAGGTATCAAGCCAACTGCTTAACTTCAGATGCAATCCTGAACTCATCTCCCTTCTAAAACTTGCCACCTCCTCAAATCCTTATTAATGCTCTTGGTGCCACCTCTCGTTTCCCAGGCTAGACTCCAAGTCATCTTTCTCTATTCCCATATCAAATCAGGTGCCAATTCCCATTAATCGTACTTCTGCGTTCTCTCATATATTGGTCCCCTCTTTTCTTTTCCTGCTGCTGTAGCACCTTATTTATATCCTCATTGCCTTTTTTTTTTTTGCTTTTTGCTTTTTGCTGAGGCAATTGGGGTTAAGTGACTTGCCCAGAGTCACACAGCTAGGGAATGTTAAGTGTCTGAGACCAGATTTGAACTCAGGTCTTCCTGACTTCAGGGCTGGTGCTCTAACCACTGCGCCACCTAGCTGCCCCCATCGCCTCTTTTTTAAACTATTAAAAGATCCCTCCTAATTGGATTCTCTATGTATAGTCTTTCCCTTCTTGAAATGTATTTTTTTATATAGATACCAAGGTAGACTATTTCAAAGATCAGACAATAAATCATTTACGTGTTCAAAAACCATCAGTGATTCCCTAATGCCTGCAGAACTAAATCCAGTCCCTTTAGAATGGTACTCGAGACTCTTCATAGGCTGGTGCTAACAGAGATTTCTAGTTTACTGTGTCAAAATCTTTATTTTCATCTGTTGAAAGCTTCCCCTTCAAGATCTATTTGAAAATACTGTCTGGAAGGTGATAAGGAAACCCATTCTAACTGGAAAGCAGAGTATATATAAGAGTCAAGGCAAGATAAGGACAGACAAAATTGGCTAGAATATGGAGTACAAAAAGGAGGTTGACACCTTCTCCATGGAAGCCTTTACTAATTTTCCCTAAATACAACTTATGCTTTCCTCTTCAAATCACTTATACTATTCTTTGAACTTTTATATATTCATATCCTGAAGTGATTATTTTCATCTTGTATCATTTCCTGTATTAAATAGAAAGTTTATTTAGGGCACAGATTCTGATTTTTGGTTTTTATGTTTGTTTTTAAATAACCAGAGCTTAGGCCAGGGTCTTCTATGTGTTAGGTGGTTAGTAAATTTGGTACTAAATCAAAATTATTTCATTACCAATATTCCAAAAGCAAGACAGTGAACTTTGTTAATGGTGGGGCAATAATATCTTTGCATATGACACAGCATTAAATTATTCTTTTAGTAATCAAATTGTAATATAATACAAGGTATCCTGGAAGTCTGGGTTCAGTTTTAAGCTACTAAACCTTAAATATTTAATGCAATTAGTTATGAATAAAGCAACAATCACCTAATAAAATACCTTAATGTCCTAAAGGTTGTTGAAGTTTCTAGAATTGCCTAATATGAAGCCAGTTTCTTCTGTGTGCTTACTTGAAACTGTATTTTATCACCTTCAGGTTTGTGGGAAATGAAATATTTATCTTACCAGTTCTTACTCTGAAGATAAAATTTACTTGTATCCTATCAAATATATAATACCAGGAGATACTAGATTGCCTTCTGTGTTGTGAAGTCACTTTCACTTCCTGCTATCAAATACATTTGTGGCAAAGCTGACTTTTGGTTACAATATAAATGTTCCTCATTGGACATTTTGAATTTTTAAAGTTTTTTGAACTAAGAAAAGATTTGAGGACCACTGTCTTAGAATCTAAGCACATCATCTTTTTTTTTTAATGCCTAAGAAAAATAGTGAAAATTAATATTAGCAATATGCATGTAGTCAGTTTTTAGCTATATTTTAAATTTTAAGTTATTTGCAGCATTTCATTTATAATCCTTCCTTATGCTGTGCTCTCCGTACCATTTCTTCTTTCCCTTCACAAAGTGTTTTTCCATGTATTAGTAGATGATGTGACAAGAATAAGACTAAAGTGAAAGAAAGAATCTTTTGTCAGTCTTTCTGATATTCAGTAGTTAAGACTTGGGCATTTTTTTATGTTGGTTCCCGTATCCAGTTTTTGCATAGTCCATCATGTATAAAAAGACCCCTTAATCATTATTGAAAAGTCCAAGGAATGTTTTACTCATATTTGTAAAAAAAAAAAAAATTTTGTAAGTTGAAAGTATATTTTTTTTTAATTGTAAGACATATAAGTGATATAAATGCCATAAGAACTGAACTTTGTGCCTTGATTGAGTACTCTGGCCCTGTAAAGTATTCTATAACTCAGATGAGTAAAATCATCCTTTCATTGAATATATGAGTTAAATCTGCATTTTCATGGTTAACATACAAAGCTCAGTTAAGCATACCAGTTTTCATGTAGTGGTTAACGACCATCCTTCCAAAACTAGTGCATGTTACAGCTGTTCCTTTGAATTCTAGGAAGTTACTTAATGATTCCATTTGGATAAAGAATAAAATAGATTTTCATGGCTCTCACTAGGCACTAAAAATTTTGCTCAAGTCCACTTACTAGTTCTTCCTTATAAGAGCAGTAGGGGTATGTATATGTGTACATGTATATGTGTATGTATATGCACACATGTGTATGCACACACATACATATATATTTATGAAAATTATCTTAAATTTCATTCCTTTCTACCCTCAATATCTAGTCAGTCACCAGGTTTTCACATTTGAGATTTCCTATGCATTATAAGAGATAATCAGTCCCTTTCTTTTAGTGACCATCATCATCATCATAGCCTAATTTATATCCCTATCATCTGATGCCTGAAGCTCTTGATAGAACCACTTATTTTCTCAGAATACCCATCAATGTTCTGAGAGCCGAGCTTTCAGTTGTATTTCCTTGCTCCAATTCTTGTTTGTCAATTAAAATCCAGTCCCCCTTAGCTTGATGTTTAGCACCATCACAATCTGGTCCCATTATGGTCCTCCAATTTTTTCTCCCTCACACATATGATGAAACATGCTTCCCTTCTTTCCAGATAGAATTCTGCAAGGGATTTTTATCTTGTCAGACCAGGATAGAGTGTCAGTTGTTTTTATGTAACATTTTCTTATAAAGGAGGACTCCAGGGGTATATAATGGAGTATATCCAGGAATGTGTGTGGTATAAAAACAAAAGGTGTAAGTAAAAGTTAATTTAAAAAGAAAAAAAAAAAGATATTTCCCACTATTCTTGTTACATGTTCTGACCAAATAGTCTACTTACTGTCTCCCAAAGACTTGTTAATTTCTTCCATTGTTTATATCTTTCCTTTTTCTGGAGATATTCCTGCCTTACTTGATTTGCTTGAGATCCTAATCCATCCTTCAAGGTACTTATTTATCACATCTCATTGTGACATCTTTCTTGATCAAAGCTGTGCTTCTCTTCAGATACATATCACATGGTATTTTTTAATATGGTTGTTGTCTGTTCCATACTTACTACCCCTAGCATATTATAAGTGCCTTAAGGATAGAGGACCATGTAGAATTTGTAGTTTTATCCCCAGAGAATACAGCACAATATCTTGTATATATTGGGTACTCAGACATTTAATTGGATGAATGATTATTGTGTTCCCTTGGTACAAAAAGTTTATCTGTCTCTCAGCTGTTTCCTTAATATGTAAGTATACATGCATCTGCATTCACATACTTCCTTTCAAAATATACTTTTTAAAGAGTACTGGTTGGGCAGCTAGGTGGTGCAGTGGATAGAGCACCAACCCTGAAATCAGGAGGACCTGAATTCAAATCTGGTCTCAGACACTTAACATTCCCTTGCTGTGTGACCCTAGGCAAGTCACTTAACCCCAACTGCCTCAGCAAAAAGCAAAAAAAAAGAGTACTGGTTTTCCTAACTTCATCCTTTTCAATAAAAACAACTGTGAGGGTAGTACCTCATTCCCTAAAATGAGACCCTGAGAAGAAAGGAGTGTGGTAATGGGAAATAGTACTGATCATCCACTAACTAGTTGTGTAACTCAGGCAAGTTATTTTCTTTGCACCTCAATTTTCTCATCCATTTTATAGGGAGGTTATTATTAAGATCCCACTTAAATTGAAGAGCATTCCCTAGAGGAATGCCATTATGATTGTTAAAGGCCTCTTGTTCATGCTGTGTAAGGATCAGTTAAAGGAAGTAGAGCTCTGTAGGTTAGAGAAGAGAAAACGGGTCAGGGAAGGTTAGCTGTGTTCAAGTTGAGGAAGTATGGAAGAAAAATGAGGCTTATTCTGCTAGTCCCCAAAGAATAGTATAACTTGGAATAGTGGGGAGAAGATGCAGAGAGAGAGAGTTAGGTTTTGATGTATGGGAAAACAACCTGTTAATTAGAGCTATTCAAAAGTATATTGCTTTCTCTGAGGAAGTAATAGCTTCCTTATTGATAGGGGTCTTCAAACAAAAACTGGAGGACCAATTTCTGAGTATGCCACAGAAGGGATTCTTGTTTGAATATGAGTTAGGCTTGTAGGACTCTTTTCAAATGTACTATGTACTGATTTTGTGAAGTCTCCAGAATTGGAACCCTGGAATCTGATGAGTAAATATTTCACCTTGTCCTGTTCATTCTCAGGCTATCATGGTGCTTTCCAGTTATGTCTGTGCCGTGCCCCATACCTCCTTTCTTACTGTAGAGCAATCAAATCAGCCACACCATTGCTCTAGTAGACATTTCATTGATTTAAACATTTATTTAAATTTATTTAAATCAATGAATGAAGAAACATTTATTAAGTATTTACTATATATACTCAGTACTATACTAAGCATAATACCCAGCAGCTTTGCTTGTTAGGTATGTGGTTGAGAACCAGGAAATAAACATAAAGGGTTTCTGAGTGTCCAAAACAGACCTTTTTACCCAGAGCCTATATTTTATACACTTCTATAAATGTCTTGAATATTTGGTTCCTAAAGCAGCAGAAATTAAAATAGAGACAAAGTTCCATTAGGTACAGAGAGAACAGATTAAAAGTAATGACTGACGATGAGGGAGGAAACAGGAAGCCACAAGAAAACACACTTTCAAATAGAATTGTGTAGACCTGCTTGTGACCAAGACAGTCCCATGGACTTCATAACTCTAGAGAGGGACATCATTGTCACAGTAGAATCTAGCCATACAATGATTTATGTTGATTTTGATTCAAGAAAAATCTGAATTGTTAATGTTCTGATATAAGGCAAGTTAGCATGTAATCTGTTTCATGCATTTTTACATTCCTATTAATTACTAATTTAAAGATTTTCTTACTTAAAGGGTACAATGCTCACTTATCCAGAAATTCTGCAATATGCACAAAATCATCCATTCCTCAGGGGTTCCATCTGAGGTTTTATTGTATTTGTAACCATGTAAACATTGAATCCAAGCCACTAGTATATAATTCCTTGGCTTTGGTACTTGTTTGGGGGTGTTGTGTTGTTGTTGTTGTTTTTTGTTTTTGTTTTTGTTTTTGTTTTTATAATAAGGATCAGATAAATCTTCTAGTATATAGGAAGGGGAATATTCTTGTTGGCTTGTTTTTAAAATCGTGATTTCCTCATTCTTTATCTTTGTTTCTTGATATCTATTTAAAAATCTGGTTCTCGACACAGAGATTTGGGGTTCTTTTATATTTGAAATCATCTATTACCCATTATTATATTCTCAGGTTTTAAAGTTTAATTTCAGAAACCTAATTTTGAAATTGGGAAAAATGTCATTGAAAAGATTTTAGTTGAGTTTATTGATGTCTATTATACATGTTTAAAAGGCAAATTGGTATGTTTTTCCTTCTGCTAGATTTTCATCTCTATAGAAATCTAAAGGGAAGAATAAGAAAATAACCACATGCAAAATTCAGAATTGGCATTTTTATGCCATCAACAAGAAGGAGAGGATCAGCAAGGGATTCAACCTACCCATGTGGCAAAGAGTAAGCCTGGACCATATCATTATCCTGGAAGTCAAAGAGCTGTGGGAACTACAGGAACATCCACAGTTGGGTCTCCTTCATTGCTGTCCCAGGGTCTGCCCAAGAGGATTAGATCTCCCTCTTTCAGGATTGATTCCTTGGAAAGACATAATACATGGAGCCCTTTGCTTATACATTTCCATTTATAATCGAGCCCTATGCAGGGCCAACCACGGAGGAGTGACTCAAGCAGGGTTAGTGTCCAGTCTGTTCTAATGATTCTAACCTAGTCATGAATGTGAGTGGGCCACAGTTGATGTCAAAGATCTGGGATGGTGGGTAATTCAGAAGGGTGTGTACACTGAGATAAGAAATGAACCCAAAACTGCCTTTTTCAGTCATAACTATAGAATGTCAAAATTATGGCATTGAATAGTATCTTTCTTCCAAGATTTTCAAGCTATGTGAGAAAGAATTTACATTGATTAAAACACTTCATAATTACAAAGAATTTTAAAAGTATTATTTCATTTTTATATATTTCATTTTCATAACCTCTTTATGTTAGCATTATCCTCATTTTATAGATAACTACTAGAAAATGATCTTGTCCATCATCCCATAATGAATAAGTAAATATCTGAGAAGAAACTCAAAACCTGTGCTATTCCTATTGTTTCAGTGTCTCTCTTGTCCTTATAAGCAGAAAGGATGTGTATGGCTTAATTATTAGTGTTTTACAATCTAAAAGATGTGACTGCTAATCATAGCTCCCATTTCTATAGTATTTTGAGAATTTAAAGGTACTTCTTCCTAATTATTCCATGTGACATATGGGTAGATTGCCCACAGAGTTCTCTGCTAAATCAGGAACCCCTCTGAAACCAGTGTTCTTTCTGCTAACCTGCTTTTGCCCTTGGTATCAGAGCATCCTCTACTAATAAAGAGCATTTTGTATTGAACTACTTTTTCCCCCTGGCACATACTTTGCAGCAAACACTTAAATGCCTTTCTCCTTGTTTATTATATACAATGATTCCCCCCACCATTGCATTGCATTGTTCAAATTCAATAAACCAAAACATAAACACAGCTGTTGTTTTGGTGTGGCTTGTGGTTTTGGTTTTGATTTTATTTGAACTTTTTAAAAATAGGCAGTTTGTCAAGCTTAAAATTAGTCCCTCAGCTCTTTTCCTATTCATTTTATGACTTTCCTTAAAGTGAACTTAGTGATCATTTATTTCTGTGCCAACTTTAATGAGCTTACTTCCCCACCACCACCAATTTAACTTTTGTTTCTAAAGAGATAGGAATTAAAAAAAGACTTCATTTTTCAAGCCCCATGACTTTAGGAACTCCTTCTGTAAGCATGAAGAAAAGCCTATATCCTTTAGCTTAAATAATTCTTTTTATACTTTTATATTTGAAATGATCTTACAATAAAATTAATTACTCTGGGGAAAAGTTTCTTCATTGCATTCTGGGTTTCTCCTCCCTGACACTGTAACCTTGAAGTAGGCCACCAGAAATCCAAGTGCAGATTAGAAATTTGGAAGACAAAAGTGCTACATGAAGTTTGTAGCAGTTTGGAATTTCCATGTAGCACTAGGGAAATCAGCAAAGGGTATTTGCCCTAGAATAGCCTCCTCCATCTAGAATTGAACAGGACATGAGGGCATTGGCCAACTCTCTCATTTTACATTTGATTGAGGCTAAGAGAACAAGAGATTGGTCTGAGCTCACATAAAGTATAAAGAAGGGGCAGAGCTGGGACTGAAACAAGCCTCTCTGATTCCAAATTCTCCACTTTATTCACAATGCTATGGTTCTCCCTAAAGCTTTATTTTAATCCAGAAATGCCATCTTATGTATATTTCTTTACCTAGGACCTAGGTATTTGAGTTTGGTAGCGGTTACTTTATTTCATGCTGTCTTTTATAACTTTGCTGGTAATCTGCCCTATATAGATTCCCACTTTGACTAAATTCAACAATTACCCATTTAATACAATCACCCATTGGGTGCTGGGCCCTGAAAAAGCAACATACATACTTGTAAGGGGAAAAAATGGGCCCAATTCAACAAACACTCATTAGTTACCTACTGTATAAAAATATACATCTTTACCCTTAAAAATCTTCACTCCCTTTTGCTTCTGAGACCAATTATGAATTCTTGTGTTTGGCATCTAAAGTTTCTATATGTTGACTTAATCCTTCCTTTCTCTTTTCCTTAGACATTACCCCTTACACACACACACTGCAGACTAGCAATATTGATCTCCTTGCTGCTCTGTGAACTTGACACTCATGTCCCATTTTTCTGCCTTTGCACTAGCTATTCACCTTCCCTGGAACACCCTCCCTCTTCATTTTCTCCTCCCAGGATCCCTGGATTCCTTCAAGACTCAGTTCAAATGCTACCATGTCTTGATTCCCACACTGACTCATGCCCTCCCTCCCCAAACTACTTGCTATTCCTTCTGCTTCTTTTTTTTTTTTCTCAATAGAACTATGTGCCATGGGGCAGCTAGGTGGTGCAGTGGATACAGCATCAACCCTGAAGTCAGGAGGAGCTGAGTTCAAATGTGACCTTAGACACTTAACACTTCCTAGCTGTGTGACTCTGGGCAAGTCACTTAACCCCAATTGCCTCAGCAAAAAATAAAAATAACAACAACAAAAAACAAACAAACTATGTGCATAGTTCTATGTGCATATGTGTATCTTCTCTGTGAGAAGGTAAGACCCTTGAGGGACTGTTTCACTTTTACCATGTCCCAAACATTTTCACATTGTCTACCACAAAGTAGATGATTCATAAGGTTTTTTTGGTTATAAATAGCATGTACTTGATTGGTTGTTACATGTTTGCAAATAAGTAAATACAAGGTAATTTTAGGGGGAAGATATCCCTAACAACTTGGGCTGTCCAGGAGAACTTCATGAAAGAGGCAGCATCTAAAACTGAGCCTTGAAGGAAAATAAGAATGCTAAAAAGCAATGACAAGAAGGAAAAAATTCATGTTAACTTTATCTAGAACATAGAGTATATGAAGAGTAATATGAAATTGATTTGGCAATGTGGGTTGGAACCAGATGGTAGAAGGCCCTTATTGAGAGGCAGAGGAGTTTGCAGTGTATACTGGGAGCAGTACAGAGCTTCTTAGGACTTAAACAGGGAGAGGCTTGGTCAGACCTTTATCTTAGGAATCAAACAGGCAATCATTTATTAAGTACCGACTGTGTTCCAAGTATTGTGCTATGTCCCCAGGGATAAAAATTAAAATAAAGCACTTCCTGTCCTGAAGAAACTTAATTCTTTTTTTATATGGTTATCTATTATGGTAACTTCACATTAAATTTGTCCCAAAGCAATTTGATATATTAGGGACCAATTTTAATATAACCACATTTATTAATGTATAACTTCATCTCAGTAAACAGGAAACTGCTTCCAGCTGAACTGAGCATCTCATACATTTCCCATCTCCTTCCTTAGGTCACTGTCTGTAGGTCCTGCTAGTTTGGGTAACAACACTTCATAGAAACTCTCAAATTGCAGCCCTATCCACTGCTATTTCTTTAAGCAAATTTGAGTTCTTTTTCAAGGCAAAGGGATGCATTTATTGTAATTTTCTGGTGTAGTTGGAGCTGGGGAGTGAGGAAGCCTGGTTCACTCCTGCCCTTTTCTCACCTTCAGCCTTGGCTAAGGCCCCCCGACTTAATTATTGCCCATCAGGGTTCCACTCTCTCACTTATATCAACTCAACTTTGCCAGCCCAGACCCTGTAGGAACTGGCTGAGTAACAATTTGAAACTGCTACCACCACCATTGTTTATAAGATTTGTGTGATTTTTTTTTTTAACCATTTAACATGTATAAAATTGTGTTACCATTTTTATCTGGTTTCTATCTTTTTTTTTTAAAATATGTTATTGATGATTTTGTTCCTCTAGCCCCACTTTCCCCATTAGCCCAATAGTTTTTATTTTGCACTGTGCAATGATTTTTTTCCCAATTATTTCTTTTTTTTATATATAGAGCTTTTTATTTACAAAACATATGAGTGATTTTTCTACATTGACCTTTGCAAAAACTTTTTTTTCCCAAGCTTTTCCCCTCCTTCCCCCCACCTCCCACCCCTAGATGACAGGTAATCTAATACATGCTAAATAGAATAAATTATATGACAAATACAATACATGTATACATATCTATACAGTTATCTTACTGCACAAGAAACATCAGATCTAGAAAGAGAAGAAGAAAAAAACAATCTAAGAAGGAAAACAAAATGCATGGAAATATTCAGAAAGCGTTAAAATGCTGTGCTGTGGTTCACACTCAGTTCCCACAGGCCTCTCTCTGGATGTATATGACTATCTTCATCGCTGAACAATAGGAACTGGTTTGAATCACATCATTGTTGAAGAGAACCATGTCCATCAAAATTGATCATCATATAGTCTTGTTGCTGTGTATAGTGTTCTCCTGGTTCTGCTGATTTCACTCAGCATGTGCAATGATTTTTAAGAATGCAGATTTCACATTATAGCAGAACTGTGCCTGTATATCCCTCCTACCTTCTCAGCAGGCCCTCCCTTACAGCAAAGAAATAATTCAACCAATCAAACAACCAACATTTTTGGTCAACATATTGACCAAGTCGGACAGTATATGCAGTCTTCCACATCCATAAGCCCCATCTCTGCATTGAGGGGATAGAAATTTATTTTTTCAACACTTCTCCACAGCCAAACCTGGTATTTTAATTGTATTATTTTCATTTTCACTTTGTTCTTTCCAATGACATTGTTGTAGCCATTGTATGTATTCAGTCAATAATCAGTCAACAAGCATTTATTTAGCACTTGGTGCATACAGATATATACAATGTAAATAGCCAGTAATCCCAAAGGTTAGCAAGAAGAAAAAGGTTTCTTTCAAAAGATATAATTTAAATTGTCTTGAAGGAAGGTAGAGGGAAAGAGGAAAAGAATTCCAGGAATGAGGAATAGACAGTGAAAAGTCAGATATAGGAAAGGGAATGGCCTGTGCAAGGAACAGCAGAGAGGCCAGTATTACTGGACCATAGAATACAAAGAAGGAAATAAAGTATAAGAACCCAGAAATGATAGGAAGGGGCCAGGTTCTGAGGAGGGTTAAAAAGCTAAAAGGGGAATTTTCTTTTTTGTTCCTGGGTGGAATAGGCAATCATGGCAGGTGTTTTGAGATAGGAGGTTTCATATAATTAGACCTATACATTAGGAAGATCATTTTAACAGCTTAGTAAGAATATGGACTGGAATGGGAGAAACTTGAAGCAGAAAGTTCAATCATAAGGCCCATAAAATAGGTGATGAGAGCCTGGTTTTGCTTACTTGACTCTCTATCAGGACTTTTAAATCTTCCTATACTTCCCTGGATTATTCATATTTATGGTTCCTTAGAGCATTTCAATCCCTGGAGAAATAAAAATACAGGAGAATGTGAATGGAAAAGATAATTTCAGAGGTTAGGTACATGGAAGAAGCACGTAGTCAAGAGAATCTCAGTATATGCAGTAAAGCAGGGATTCCTGCTAGCTAGTTGCTGAAGCTGAAAAAGGAGACTGACTTGGAGCCTAGTATATTTCAACAACAAGTATCTCAGCCTATCAGTAGAAATAAATGGATTCTTCATAACAGAAAGAGCTTACAAAATTTCAGCAGAGGGAAAGTTTGGAAGTAGCATGAAGGTGCAAGGTGTATACCAAATTCTCTTTGTGTGTTTGTGGGGGTAAGCTCTTGTGTGCTTACACCAGTGTTGGAGGAGAATTTGAGAAGAATAATACACTGAAGAGAAATATGACTAGAGATACCTTCCAAAGAGAGAAAGAAGGAAAGAAGGAAGGAAGGAAGAGAAGGGAGGGGAGGAGAGAGAAGGGGAGGAGAAGAGAGGAGAGGAGAGGAGAGGAGAGGAGAGGAGAGGAGAGGAGAGGAGAGGAGGAGAAGGAAAGATAGAATGAAGCTACTTTAAAGTGACAGTTGACTAGAGCCCATATCCTCTTGGGGTCCTTTGGTTATAATCCTCTGATCTCAAGTTTCCATGTCATTGTTTTTAATTTATTTTTGGTGAGATAAGAGTTGGTAAGTCCTAGACATGACAAGCAGTGAGTGAGTATCTCTCTCTTCTTCATCCCCCCCCCGCAAAAAAAAAAAAATTACTATCTTAACAGATAAGAAGTAAGGATTACTGAGGTTATGGTACTCATTTCTGAATCCACTATATACAGTTGGATCATTAACTTACTGACTTAAAGGTAAAATTAACAAAAGACATAGGGATGATAGGAACATTGCTTATGTGGGCTGATTTTTTTTTTTTTTAACCAGCTATTAACTCAGAAAAATAGGGAATGGATAAAAGCGAGACATTAATTCTGATTATTATAATTTCTTAGAGGAATTTGGTCCCCATAATGAGAAATTAAAACTTTAACTGACAGACACTTGATCTCCTTGCTAAATAACTAGTTATATTAGTCGAGGTCAATAGCATTTTAGAGTGCATGCCAACTTGCAGAAAATTTTGAAAGATATTGACAAAGGATTTTGAGGAGTATCAACTCAAAATAACATAGAGGAGTGGAGGTGAAAATTAGATGGAGATGAAAATTAGTAGAGATGAAAAAAAGAAACCTTGTATGAAAACAAAATGAATTGCCTGAGAGCCCTTGGAGATGAGAACAACAAATAAATATGAAATGAAACAAACATATCTGGCAACCTTTCTGTAGAGATTTGTTGTCACCATTAAGACAGTGGAACCATCATTACCATATTTTACCACCTTCTTACATCTTTCTAAGTAGTAATAACAGTACTTGGGAGAAAGTAGTTAGACTTAAATTCATGCATTCAGAAACAATTATTTTAAAGTGACACAGTTTTAAAGGAATTCAAGGATTGATTCAAAGATATCAAGAGAAGATGCCAAAAGAGAAATCACCATAATTGTACCTACCCAAAAAAAGACATCCAAAATATATCAGCAATGACCAAACCGTCTACAAAAATTTAATGAGAATAATCTATATTTGTCTGGAGGGAATCCTTAATAAAAACATGAAGAGATAAGCAGGTTTTCACAATTGACTTTCTATTACACATTCCATTTTTTAGTTGCATAATAGACTGAAAGACAAGTGATATAAGATCTTGCTGTGAATCTGTTGACTCTAAACTATCATTTGACTTCATGTATAACACAACCTAGTGGCTCTCTTCAAATACAGTATTTTATATGAACATTTTCAGGATCATTAAAAAATTATCCATTAGATAAAACCAAAAGAAAAATAATAATAACTTTGTCAGTCTTCATGGCAAGTGAGTGGTAAAAAGACAGATACTTGAGAAATTTTTCATGGAAGATGCAATTACATACAAAGTCCAGATGGAAATGTGTTATGTGTTCACATTCATATGTTTTATGTAAAATTTATCAAGATTAACTCTTTGCAGTTAGTATGTGGATTGCATCGTCCCAAAATTTTACACCCCCATCCTCTTCAATAATTAATGACCTTGTAATACACGTAGATAAAACCAAATACCTGCATCAAATGTCCTAGCACAAAATGTATAGTACTCATGTTGACATGCCTGTAATAGGTAGCTCATTGGGTCATACCATCAATATATAAGCATTAAACATTTTGGATAGAGAATGAGCTGGACCTAGGATCGGAAGATAAGAGTGGGCTCGATTCCATTTGGGATTTGAACCCACACTTTTCATGATCTAAAAAGTTCTCAGATCTGAAACAGCTTCCATTTTGTTAGCTTGAAGATTCTCTTTGTTGATACTGCCATGAAACAACATAGTGGAGTAGATAGCATGTGATTTGGAGTAAGAAGAGTGGGACTCAAATATGTTTATTACTTATTACCCTAAGGCAAACTCCCTGAACTCCTTTTTTTTCCTCATCTGTATAATATAGGGAGTGGACCAGGTGACTTGTGAGGTTACATTAGCAAAATCTGAGGTCTGTTCCATCTCTGATTCTGTTAGATTATGAACCTTTAAACAATAGTCTCAGAAGAATCCAATTGTAATGGCCCAAAAGGTGGCAGAAAGACATAGGGCAGGTGCAGTTAAGCTGTAGCTTGTATTACTAAAATACATGCTATGTATGCATGCACATGGGTATGCTACATATGGGTACATGTGGAGTGCAATAAAACATATCTTCAGAGTTCTGTATAATTGGAAAAGGAAGGAGGCCAATCATGTAAAAAGAGTATCCAGGCAGCCCGAATGTTTTACAAGTATCCATGAAACACTAAACTAGCACTTTAAATATATCCTATATACTGTACTTGTGGAACTTGTGGAAAGAAATGGTCAAGAATTGTACAGGATGAGAATACACGGGTTGGTAGTGACATGTTCCAAGTACAGGGATTACCCACATTGTTAAGCCTCACATCCATCTTAGGCCATTCTTGGGAAAGGAAAAATTCAGTTGAACTTTTAGTGAGCCACAAGAATATTATAATTAAAAAACCTCTTCCTTTAAAGTACACATCCTTTATCCTGCTATCCAGGGGAGGGGTGGGGAGTAGGGGGGAAAAATTTGTAACAAAGCTTTGTAAGGGTTAATGTTTAGGAATTACCCATACATATGTTTTGCAAAAAGAAAGTATTAATAAAAAAAAAAGTCTACACATAAATAAATAAATGAATGAATAAATAAATAAATAAAGTACACATCCTTGTTTGTTTTTTTTAGGTGAATCTTTTATTTGTTTTAATATTTTTCTTTTGCTTACTTAGACTTTAATTATGAAAAGTAGTTGCAAGATTGGCATCCATGAAAAAGGCTGAGAATCTCTATTAAGTAATTATAGGAGGAGATAGATATACATATGAGGAGTAAAGAGGAGACATTTTAAAAATGCAAGGCTAATGTACATATTTTGAACTGTTTGATTATTTTTGTAGATCTAAAGAGAGATTTTAAAATATCTGTGGGCTTCTTTAAAGCTTTATGGTTTATTCATTGTGTTTTTTTATTCTTAATAGTTGTATGATAAATTTGCCTTAGCATCTCTACTTTGTAATTATATTTTTCAAAATGACTTCATTAATCTTGAATTATAGAGAGTTCTGTTCCTCAAGATATGTCATCGATATTACCTTTCTGTAGCTGCTACTCTCCTAATAAATATTTTTTGTTTGTTTAGGTCTCACCTCTGGATGAGTAACATATTTAAATGCTTGAAATAGTTTTCTAAGACCACCAAAATATTAGAACCATGCCTCCAAGACCATCATCCGGTGAATTATGGGGCATCCATTTGATGCCCCCAAGAATCTTAGTAGAATGTCTACTACCTAATGGAATGATAGTGACTTTAGAATGCCTCCGTGAGGCTACATTAGTAACTATTAAACATGAGCTATTTAAAGAAGCAAGGAAGTACCCTCTTCACCAGCTCCTTCAGGATGAAACTTCTTACATTTTCGTAAGTGTTACTCAAGAAGCAGAAAGAGAAGAATTTTTTGATGAAACACGGCGACTTTGCGACCTGCGGCTTTTTCAGCCTTTTCTAAAAGTCATCGAACCCGTAGGAAACCGAGAAGAAAAAATTCTCAATAGAGAAATTGGTAAGATAATTTGGTCATCTTCATTGTGACCTCTTCAATTCTTTACTTTTTGTATAAGGATTTTTATGAGGATGAATTATTAAGCAGTGAGACTGATTTTTGCATATGACTTAAAATTTTAAAATACTGAAGGACCTTAATATTTCCACTTCAATTCCTTTTAATAAAGATTGCTCTCCAAACAAAGTCATGGCAAATTTTAAATATTTTTGACCACGAGGCCACTGAACTGACGTTTTAAACTCTTGTGATCCACAGTAAAGTTTTCCTTAATATAAATTACTTGGGAGGTTGGAGGGAAGTGTTAAATTTACACTTATCCAAAGTAAGTTAATAAAATAGAATTCTTTGATTATTTGCAGTGGTTATTAATATTATTGTTGCATTTTGCCAAATGTGACTTCAAGCAGTTTCTAAAATGGTTTTAAAGAGAGTTCTCTTTTTAATTGGTCAGATACCTCTAATCCTTTCAAGGAAGAAAGAAAACAGTGTCACATAACCCCCATCACCAAAAATAAACAAATGCTTATACATAAAACATTTTCATACCATGACGTTGGTTTGGTTATTGAAAATATCATTTTGTATTTTTTTAAGGTTTTGCTATTGGTATGCCTGTTTGTGAATTTGACATGGTTAAAGATCCAGAAGTACAAGACTTCCGAAGAAATATTCTTAATGTTTGTAAAGAAGCTGTGGACCTGAGGGATGTCCATGCACCCCATAGTAGAGCATTATATGTCTATCCTCCAAATGTAGAATCTTCACCAGAATTGCCAAAGCACATATACAGTAAATTAGATAAAGGTATGAAGCATTAAACAGTTACCTTCTCTTAACATGTTAAAAGTTTTGCTATTGTTACAGTGTTCCGTATAGTATATTCCACCTATATGTGTGTATGTATTTAAAATAATTTTTCCATATCCAGATTGTAAACTTTTTGTGGGTAGGGATTATGCCTTATACATGATTAATTCTTGATTGGCTAAAGTTATAAATAAATATGCACATGTATAATAAAGGATATTTTGTCAGTGAGGGAAACTATATTTGTGGGACCTTCCCTCAGACATAGATTACAATCTATTTCTGACTTAGTAGATAAGTTGCTAAATTTATCATAGAAGCATTGATTTCTGGAGCTGGAAGGAAAATTAGATATCATCTAGTTCAATTCCCCTTTTACAGATAAGGAACCTGAGGCAAAAAAGGAAAATGACTTGCCCTGCATCATACAAATGTAAAGGGAAGAACCAGGATACCTGTATAGTTTCTCTGCCTCCAGAGCTAGCCTACTTTTCATTATATAATTCAGAGGAAGGATGTACTCAAACCAGCTTAGTCCCTCACAAGAAGTCATTGTTAAACTTTCAGTGTGATAATTTGGCCTCAAAAACTGACAAAAAGCTACAAACCAGGGCTTGGTGTATTGTTTTGTTGACTGTTTAGACTTAAAGCTGTATTTGAGAAAATGGTTAATGAATACATTTTTTTCCCCAGAGAGTCAGTCCCTTTTTCACAGTCTCCCTTAAACCTGGAAGCAGCTAAGTGCACAGAGTGCTTTGTCAAGCAATTTGCTTGGGGACTCACAACCAGTCATAGTCGGGTGAGATTTTAATCTCAGGGTTGCTTCTTCCAAGTCCAGTATGCCATCTACTGTACTCTTCTGCCTCTGTGACCCATAGTCAGTCCTCAAGAAGCATCTTAAATGCTAGGAGCCAGATCCCCTCTGACTTGGGGCGCTGATCAGTTAGGGAAAATTATTCCCATGAGGTGCAAACAATTATCTGTGGATGTGAATTAAATCTCAGTTTGAGATTCATAGTTCCCTGTTCTTACTTATCAAAAGTGAAATGAGAATTCATTACCGATTTTAAGATGAAAATAGACATTAGTTCAGACACTTTCTGAACTTTTTGGAAGGATATTAGAATTACTGTTATTTATATTAAAATTTATTGATTTTATCTTTCAGCATCATATTAATAACTATTTCTTTCCAGTAACTTAGTTTTATTGTCATCACTCTACATTATAAATTCGCTCCATGCAAGCTTCCATCTTTTATTTGCCTTTTATGCTTTAATCTCATATCAGGCACTTACTACCTTTAACATTAAAATGAAAATTTCCCTGTTTAGTTAAAATAAAGTTCTCTTTGTCATAGGCCTTATGTTTTTAAAAGTTTTTATTAATAGAAAATAAAAAGTAGATTTTTCAAAATTTTAAAAAGTGCTTTGCATATGACAGATTTATTTTCAGTTTTTGTTTTTGAAACATCAATTCATAATTTTTAGAATATAAAATATTTAGTTATAGAGCTACTAAATTACTTTACTAATGGTATTTTACTAATCACCTTTGGCCTAATTTATACAACATAAGTTCTCGCTTCCTCTCTGGCATGTACTTTTGACCTTTTATGTTCTCCCATTCTTTTATGTGCCTCTTAATTTTCTCAAACTTCATTGCCTTAAGAAAACTTACCTTTTCTCATATTTTTCTATTACTTTAACTTATCAGCTATTTTAGCTACCATTGCACACTTTTAAAATGTGCCTCCCAGTTATAAAATTGTTGGAGTTGCTTCTACTCATGATCCACTTTAATAGGGTGTGTATCTCTTGCAATTCTAAATCAGTCACTCCCATTATTGCACAGGTACATACTCATGATGTGTGGTATTATTGCCCTAGCCATGCTTTTGGTGACAGGGAATCAGCTTGTAACTTACTAGTGTAAGAAGTGCCAACACATCATTCAAAAATGAGAGATGTGTAAATGTATGCAGTGACATTGGAAAGCATAACTACTATCTATGAGATCATCAAGATTTTGATTGATCTTGTTGAGCCGAAATAAACTGTATTATTTGTGCATTCTACAGTTTTACTTCATAGTTACTTGGGTCTTTAGTCAGACTTACAAATCTCTTAAAAATGAAAAATCTCTCGTCTCTTGAAAATGTTCATGTTGATGGCACATAATGCTATTTCATTTTGTTCTAGGGCAAATAATAGTGGTGATTTGGGTGATAGTTTCCCCAAACAATGACAAGCAGAAGTACACTTTAAAAATCAATCATGACTGTGTACCAGAACATGTGATCGCTGAAGCAATCCGGAAAAAAACACGGAGTATGTTGCTGTCATCTGAGCAGCTGAAGCTTTGTGTTTTAGAGTATCAGGGCAAATATATTTTAAAAGTGTGTGGATGTGATGAGTATTTGCTAGAAAAATATCCTCTTAGCCAATATAAGGTGAGTGATTTTGAGTTTTTAAGTTTTTATTAATAGAAAATAAGTCATATTACAATAGAAAGGCATATTTACAAAGCATTATTTCAACCATTCTTAGTTTCCATCTAACAATAACAAAAGTTCTTTGATGTCTTAGTGTAAAGTTTATTATGACATTGTCCTGGCAGGGAGCTATTTCCTTCTTGTCTCCTACGGACCAATGTGACTTCACATTGCCATAGAATGATTTACAGAATCATAGAATTTCAGAGTTCAATCCACACCCAAAAAGTATCCCCACTCTGCCATGCCCCACAAAGGACTTCCAGGCTTTGCTCAAAAATCTCCAAAGAAGTAGAACCCCCACCTGTCTTGCAGTAGCCCAGTTGAGTCTGACCAGTCAGAAAATGTTTGCTAAGCCAATAAAGGAATTACCTTCTAGTAATGGAGAGGGAGAGAGAGTTAAGGGATAAAAGAGAGGTTCTAGCCTGGTGGAAGCCTTTTGTGCTAATCTTTTCACTTTCCTACTCTTCATGTTTTAAACTTTAATAGCAAATCATGTCCACTTAAGACTATCTTCAATTGAATTTACCCAGGAAATCTCTTCCATTCTTAAGGTTGTTCTTTTGGAAATATTTTTTTTTGGTGGAATTAATTAATGGTATTTGTTTTATCATAGCTATATTAGTGTCCTGTGTGAAGAGCATCTTTCTTAGAACAGACCCCCCCCAAAAAAACAAAAAAAACAAAAAAAAACTTTAAGGTATTTTTGTTGGTATTGTCCATTTATTTGGCCTTAATTTATGGTTTTCCTTTGATGCAATAGTTAATTAACAAGAGTTGAAATATTGCAACTGAAGAAACTAAAAATGTTAGTTAGCAGTTAAACTTCAGTAGAAATGAAGAGGTCTAAAACCTCTAGTTTTATTGTAAAACTATTACACTAATCCTCAAATTCAGTGTTCAGTCAAATGCTACCAGCATTTCCCAGTTTATTTATTTATTAAAGCTTTTTATTTGCATAACATATGTATGGGTAGTTCCTCAACATTGATCCTTACAAAGCTTTCCATTACAAATTTTCCCCCTAGTCCCCTCCCCTCCCCTAGATGGCAGGAAGTCCACTACATGTTAATTATATTAAAATACTTGACAAGTCGAATATATGTATACATATTTCCATACTTGCTGTGCAAGAACAATCATATCTACATGAACAAAAAATATCTGAGAATGGAAACCCAATGCAAGCAAACATCGATAGAGACCATGAAAATGTTACAGCATTTCCCAGTTTTAAAAAGGTAACATTTATAGTGATATTTCTAAGCTTTCTGCTGAAGGTAAAAGGTACACACTACTTCAAAAAAATGAAGGCCAAAACTTGTTATAATTTTTTTTAATCTAGCCATGGTTTTATTTTCTTATATCATTCCTTTTTTAATATTTTTGTTTGTCTTTTTTTAACTACTGACTATTAATTTTGTCAGGAAAAACATGGACAGAAAAATTGAAGTACTCTACCTGCTGCTTAAATGGTGTCCCTGTCCTTTGAAAAGGTGTATTACTGTATTATGTCTCAAGGAGCAGTCTTTTCCTGCAAATTCCATACGATGATACTACTGTACCTAAAGAGGAACCCGGGTTTTTTGTTTTTTTTTTTTATTCCCCTAATTTGTATTCAGTATTGCCTGGTTAGTCCTACTCTCTAAGCTCTTTGAGAATGTTAATATTTTATTGCAACTAAAAGCAGTCTTAAACAATATAAATATAGCAGTGGTTATAAATATTTCTTTAATTGCTGGTTTTTATCATTTAGCATTATATAAGTATTTTCCTTTTGATGTTTGTAGGCATTGTCTCTAAAGAAAAAAAAATACAGGCACCAATCTTCCTTCCCTCCCTCCTCTAATTTGTTACAGTACATAAGAAGCTGTATAATGCTTGGTCGGATGCCCAATCTGATGCTGATGGCTAAAGAAAGTCTTTACACCCAGCTACCACTGGATACTTTTACAATGCCATCTTATTCCAGGCGAATCTCCACAGCCACACCATACATGAATGGAGAAGCTTCAACCAAATCCCTTTGGGGCGTAAATAGTGCACTTCGCATAAGAATTCTTTGTGCAACTTATGTAAATGTAAATATTCGAGACATTGACAAGGTAAATTCAAAAGGTGATTCTTAGTCTAGGAAGAAATAATTTTATAATGTCTGTTTTTCTATCAGTTTTGTGTAGTAACACTGAAATTGCATTTGCCTGCAATGCAATGTATTCCAGAGCCTGAGTAGTAGTACCTGTGTTATATATTTTCTCATTTAATCCTCATAGCATCCTTGAGGGGTAGGAAGGGCAGGTGGATTTACATCAACTTTTAGATAAGGAAATTGAAATTCAGAGTTGGAAAATGATTTGTGAAGGATCCAACAGCTTGAAAGTGCCTCAGTTCTGGCTTACACACTGAATCTAGTTCTGTTTCTTCCATAGTTTGACATCTTTCTGTCTAGAAAATAACCCAACACTGTCTGAAAATAAGGAAGTCAGGTTTTATTTGTTCTAGTTTCTGAAACTAGTTTTATTTTAATCATTGGAAATCCCATGTTTTAATAGTTCTACTTACCTTACTTATTTTTGATTGGAGGAGGCAGAAACATCACTCTAAATATAGATTCACATTAGCTTATTTTGTAGCCAACCAAAGAAAACATAAGAATATTGCTGATATTTATTTTAAGAATGAGGTACTTTATTCATTTGAGTTCTGAAATCATTAAGGGTCTGGCTTGTATAGAGAACTATGATAGATTCTGGGAGACATACAAAGAGGAGTTAAGACATGGTTCCCATTCTCATGAAAATATAATACATAGTTACATCTCTTATGCACTTGATGTGATATCTAAGAAACAAAGAGTTCTTTATGAACTGGAATAACGTGGGAAGTCTTTATGGAAGATATATCATCATCTGTGATGATATGCTATCATCAACAGATGTGCTTAGGAGAATGGAATGGAGAGAGAAATTGCAAACATAATAAATATCACGTGAGCAAAAGCATAGAAACAGGAAGTTTAGGTTCCATGGGATTTTGAAGCAAGTACTACTGTTTGACTAGATCATGAAGCAATATGAAGGTGAAGGAGACCCAACTAGAAAAATAGACTAATATCAGATTGTAGATAGCTAGGTCAAGAAGGGAAAAATTGTAAATGTGGAGAACCATGGAAACAATTTGAAACAAGCATTTTGAGTGCTACAGCTAGATCCATATATAAGGAATATTAATTAAAAGAATGGTCTGGAGGAGGAAGAAAGTGAAGGTAGAAAGCCATGAAAACCATTTCAGAAAGTTGGTGCTGAAAGTTCATATAAGAATAGTGATTATGGGAGGGGCTTTTTGTTTTGTTTTGTTTTGTTTTTTTAAAGACAGTGGATACCTGAGATCCTTTAAAGGTAAAACTTATCAGCTGCCCTTGAATGTAAGAAGTGAAAGAAGAGGCCAAAATGGTATGAACAATTTGAGTACTAGAAATTAGATGGATGGTAGTGCTACTCAGAAGTAATAAAGCCATGTTGGTTATGTTACTTTTATCCTAATTAATGTTATATTCTTTTTTTTTTTTTTTTTTTTAGATCTATGTTCGAACAGGTATTTGTCATGGGGGAGAGCCATTATGTGACAATGTGAATACTCAAAGAGTACCTTGTTCCAATCCCAGGTAAAGAGGAAATATGCCATTTTCTATTTCTGAAGTTATATTTGTGTTTATAATCATGTCTAGTTAAAAAAAAAATAGATCATTTTAAATCTCTAGTTGTAAATGATAAAACAAAGTAGGGACAAAGGAGAAATAGCACTTTCAGACCACAGGCTCATGGATCGGTTTTTTTAAACACCATTGGTAGAATTTTGTAATTAATATACTAGCAGAGTAAAAGGCATTGATTGCTTAAAAACCTGATTTACTCATATTTCTGTGAGGTTTTGTGGTATCTTTTCCTCAATTTTTTGACATAATTGTTTTGTCTTCTTAAAAAGTAGGCTTCCTGAAATTAAGATAAATTTTCCATATTATCTTTCATTTCATTCACATACTGACTTTCTGATAAAATTTAACTTTGATTATCATGCAAAAGGGTTTTTTTTTTTGCTCTTTTTATCTAATAATTGTATTCTGCTTAACCTTTTTGAAATTTCCTAGGTGGAATGAATGGCTAATGTATGATATATACATTCCTGATCTTCCACGTGCTGCTCGACTTTGCCTTTCCATTTGTTCTGTTAAAGGCAGGAAAGGAGCAAAAGAGGTAAGGACTTGAACAAACAAAACATGTTTACCTCTAAAATCTTTATTGTGCCCTGATTTCATTTTCTTAATAGAAATTATTATATCACAGTAGCATGGTGAATAAAAGACAGTGCTTGGAGCCTGCTCTGTCTGTGTTTGATTCATGGTACACCTATGTTCAAATCTCATCTCAGATGTAATTTTTTAAATCACAAGAAAACCTCCTCCCCATACCATACCCTTCAAACAAAATACCATTATGTTTCACATAGCCTTGGGAAGAAGAAAATCTGTGAATAGTCCAGGATTCTGTTTAAGATGGAAAATATTTCCCAAAATTCATTTATTAAAAATAATATGAACTACCTATCTATCCATTAAGTGACTAAATTTTAGCTTTCTCATTTCTTTCATAATTTCCATATAAATAAAATGAAAGAAAAATTAAAGATTTAAATGGGAAAAAGCAAAGATATGCCAACACTTAAACTGTGAAAAATAATATTGCATCTTGTAGATACAAACATTTTACAATAAAACAATGTCATTGAGAGCAATTGTCTGAAAAAAAATATTTTTGCAATAAAATGTGGTATGCAAAGACATAATTAAAGAATATTCAATGTTTTTCTTCTCCCAAGGAACATTGCCCATTGGCTTGGGGAAATATTAACCTCTTTGATTATACAGACACTCTGGTATCAGGAAAAATGGCTTTGAATCTGTGGCCAGTACCCCATGGATTAGAAGATTTGCTGAATCCTATTGGAGTCACTGGATCAAATCCCAATAAGGTCAGATGCTGCTTTCATGTTTATTTTTAAATCATTTATTTTTCTTCAAAAAAGATAAATAATTTTTTTTAATTTGCTAACTTATGGTAGCCAAGTAGACTATAAAGGATAATCTCTCTTTTCTCTCCTAGGAAACTCCATGTTTAGAGCTGGAATTTGATTGGTTTAGCAATCCTGTAAAGTTCCCAGATATGTCAGTAATTGAAGAACATGCTAATTGGACTGTATCTCGAGAACTAGGATTCAACTATTCCCATGCTGGGCTGGTAAGACAAATTTACTTTTTAAAATAATGTAGCATTGGTTTTTCCAAAACTACATAGCCATTAACTGATATTTTCTGTCTACACATAATTTTGTTGTAGCAATAG
Source organism: Myrmecobius fasciatus (assembly GCA_023553655.1). Lineage (NCBI taxonomy): Eukaryota > Metazoa > Chordata > Mammalia > Dasyuromorphia > Myrmecobiidae > Myrmecobius > Myrmecobius fasciatus. The sequence goes on along the minus strand of JAJPUD010006041.1, from coordinate 85,967 downwards.
TTCCAGGTTTCACTTGATTACCATTACCCCTTATCAGATGACACTGAAAAAGGTAGCATTTTTTATATAGCAAATGTCTTTTTCGTGTATTAATTTAGTTTAGTAGAAGGAAACGATAGAATTAAAATATTTTTCCCATACCAACAATAATAATTCATGATTATATAGCAGTTCAGGTGGAGAAAGTATTTTCTTCACAATAACCCTTTGAGGTAGATAGTTTAGGTACCATGATTCCTATTTTACAGATGAACCAACAGAGACTCAGAAATAAAATGCAATTTCCTAGGAAGAATATATGTCATAAGTTTTGAGACCAGCTCTCAAATCCAAATCTGCTGTCCTGAAGACCAGTGTCCTAGCTTCTAGACCACACTACCATTATTATGTGTATAGAAAGCTTTTGCTCTTTTAGAAGAAATACTGCAATTCCTTTAGTCAGTGATAGTCCTGAAATTGATTAATGATGCATTTGTGACATTTCTTAATAGTCTAGCCTTCCATGACATAGCCTCTTAATTGTGGTTATTTATTTCCTCCTACATCTGACTTTCCACACTGAATTATAAGGAGGCATTTCCTTTTCTCAAAAGTTTGCTAGTACCTTCATCCTGATATGTGAGATAAGATATAATCCACAAAACTATAGATATTTACATACTCCATAATGGAATTATACAATTCCTGTTTTAGATGGTCTAAGAACATTCTTGGTAATTTCTATTTCTTAATTATTTCTAAGTCTATTCTTAGTAATGTCTACATTGTTTTCCCATCACTCTGTCCCTATCACTACAGAGATAGAAGGGGATTGTCCAGGACTAAGGATCAATTTTAATTCTTCTTTGTTTCTTGGATTCAAAGAATATATCACCTTGTCCACCTGCTAGTTACTAATGTCTCTATGTGTGTTGTTGTGAACACCCTTGATCTAGGACATTCTTGCATGGTAGCTGTTAGCAGAAGTCATGTTCTTCTTCCATAGCCTTTGAGAGTTCAGGTACTCCTGGATTGTGGGAAAAGTTGTGGATTTCTTGTCAAAGACTTGAGTTTTAAATGCTATTCTGCCATTTATTATTTGTATGACAGTGGGCAAATTACTTCCCTTTGCCAGGCCCTCAGTTCCTCATTTCCAGGATGACAGAAGTTAGACTCAACAGTCTTCAAAGCCCTGGAGGCTCTAAATCTGTGATCCCATCTTACTAATAACATTAAACAGCATTTCAAAACTTCCCGTGTTGCTTTTTCTAGTATCATTATTATTATGGTCATAAGTATAACAAGTGACCACATTTGATTATTAGTTCAGGAAATGATCTTTATATTTTTTCATAACTACCTCCTCCCTTAAACAAGTATTTTTACATGTTAGTTATGGTAAGGATAATGAATAAATAATGCTTAATCAAAACTCTGTCACTTAACTTGTCACAAATTCATTTTCATTGTGAGACTAGAAAAAGAACTGATATGTCCTAAGAAAAAAATCATAATGGATCAGATGGTTGCATGGCTTATCTTGGATACAACTTTGGAATCATAGCCCAGCTGAACTCAAGGGGAGAGTCATTTATTCTTTCCAAGCAAGCCACGTGGCCAAGTTTCTCTCAAGAGGAAAATATCTTTGTTTCCTTGTACCGCTACTGATTTTTGGTCCTCATTCATGGAATGGAAAGTCAATAATCCTGCATGAAAAAAAACCCTAAAATATTCCCCAAACAATACTGATATATCAGGAGAGCAGTTATCTATAGACATCTAGGGATATTGCAATTATGAACTATATGACTTTGCATTTAACACTGAAAATACAACTATAACTATTAAAGATATACTATGAAGTAGTAATAATAGAGGCTCTTAAACATTTACTTACCCATCATAAGTTTTAGCTGTTATGGATGTCATTCCATTAGCCTTATTCAATTAATTTGCATTCATATGATCAGAGAATGTAAAACTCAATATGTATTCATGGAATCCTTTGTGTATAAATAAAGTTTCTTAATATTGGATAAAGAAGTATTTCTCAGGATCAAAAACTAATTGAGTCAATCATATTTTGATTGTGGATGTTAGAAATGGCAGGGCACACTTAGGCAAGCCAGCCTAGTGAAACAACAAGGCACCCTGAGGGAGAAATTGTGAGTAGCATAAGCCTGGCAAATCAGGCCAGCATCCCCACCCACTTTGACCACTCTCTCATCTCAGACCCTGATGGTGACGATCTAGGACCCTAGAGCTTTAGAAACAGTAGTGCTGTTGAGACCACCAGATCTGCTTCCAGCCCAGCCCCTGCAGCCATCATCGAGGGGAGAAATCATTGTAGAGAAAAGGCGCGCCTTCCTCATCACCTCAATCAACCACTACTGACCCTCTGCCACAATTAAACAGACAGGCCTAGAGAGGCTGGGAGATGTGGCATCCTCAAGACCATTGATCTGGCTTCTAGCCCAGCACTCATAGCTGTCATTCAGGGAAATGGCTCTTGTAGAGAGGGGACCAGCTACCCCACCAGCTGCCAACCAATCACCACCCACAGGGCAGGCACTCCAGCTTAATTGAAGCTGTAAAGTACCCTGATAGAACGACACACAAGTCAAACTATCCCTGTCTCCCCCTCAGACTCTGGTAAAGATAGACTAGAGCCCCAAACCTAAGATCCTGGAGAGGAATGCTGCCTCCAGCCCAGTGTCCTCAGCCATCCTCCTAGAATCAACCCCTGTGGAGGTATAACCTCTCCCTGCTGCTGCAGGTGCTACTGAAAACCTACAAAAAGAAAGTTCTTGTTGCCAAAGTTCTTATTGCCAAAGCCCTTGACACTGCCCACTGCTCCAGCATCAGAAACTGGTATGATTTTTTCAGAAGAAAATGGCATTCAAGAAGAGGCTTGACTCTCTTCTCTAATTGTATCCTAAGACCCATCCGCCCTTTCCATTTAACTGGCAACTGAGCACACCCATTAGAATGGGTGCTCCGAGAGCAGGGGCTGTCTGACTTTTCTAAATGTTTCCCAGTGCTTAACACAGGTCCTGTCACATAGCAAATGCTTAATCATTGCTCAATTTGTCATGGTTGAAGAATCTTTGATTCAAAATGAAAAGTAAATGCTTATTTCTAAGAAAATGCAATTGGTTCTTTTATTTGACTTTTTATCATATGAATTGTAGGATTTTACTAGTGTTTTTCTTTGTTTCTTATGTGTCTGAATAGTAGGTATTGCTATAAACTGACAGAATTTGAGAGTTGTAAAGGACCTCAGTGGCCATCTAGTTCAACCCATATACAAAGGGAATGTGGGAAAAGCCACAAGAATGATTTAGAGTGGGCCTCCACCAAGAATAAGCCTTCGAAAGGCCCCTCAATGCTTTCATTTGTTTCTCTGCCAGTCTCCCAGCCAGGAAAATGGACTAGGTTCCAGTCAAATAGGAAGGGGCTACACTTGGAGCTAGTGAAATGAATTACCCATTAGTTATTTTTCCTTACCCCCTGCCCTTTTTCAGACCCTATTACCCATTGTTAGATAGAGTGGAAAATACAGAATTTCAGGTAATTTAGCCAGACTTAGACTAAGAATTTGTTGTAAGTACTAAATGGAACTAAATTGAATTTTGGCCTTTCCAGCTTATCTCCAGTAGTCTTGCCATTTAGATAGTCCATGTTAATACTGTAAAAGCACTGAAAATCTTTTGATTAACTATTAGATTCAAATGAATCCAGAAAGAAATACTACAGGGGGATACCATAACTAAGATGCTTCTTTGTTTTACAGAGTAATAGGATAGCTCGAGATAATGAATTGAGAGAAAATGACAAAGAACAGCTCCGGGCGATTTGTACACGAGACCCTCTGTCTGAGATCACTGAGCAAGAAAAGGACTTCCTGTGGAGTCATAGGTCAGGACTAAAAGAGACTTTCAAAATAGGGTTTGTTTTTGTAAAGCAGAGTATTGATATTAACTGGCTCTTATTTTACTAAAGACCTTTCCATAAATCTCCATAAACCTAATCTATTGTAAGGGAAAATGTATTTCACAGTGCACACAGCTCAGAATTACAGCGAAGTCAGATCAGTAAATATTGCACTTCTTTTCATTTTCTGGTTAGCTCTGAAAACCTTTCTGTTTCAACTCTGCCAAAAGCCTTTGTAAAGTTATGTCTTCTCTCTTTTACGTTAGTCATAATCAAGATTGTCCTTCTGAAGGTCAAAGTTCATCCTCTAGATGGATTTTATGTAATAGCACTTGATGATTTATAAGTCCTTTACATCAGTTTTAATTTAACTTGATCCTCACATTCTTCCTGTGAGTTAAGTACTACAGATACTGTCTCTTTCTCTGAGGAGAGAATTGATGCTCAATACACATGCTAAGTGTGTTTCACCTTATAAATTGGTTGGGGAAGAGGAAGTAGTGAGATCATGTCTTCCTTTACCTTTCACTCCCTCCCTTCCCCATTCCAGGTAATGGATAGTTCCAATTCCACTTACAGCGTTCAAGAATTATCCTTGTTTCTTGTCCTTCTTCCGTTTACTGCCCTGGGAGTTTTCTTCAGAGGGAATTTCAAGTTAGTTAATTTCCCTAATTGTTAGTGACTCCAATAAAAGATTTATTGGATAAAGAAAGTAAAATTAGTGACTAACTGTGGCTTCCAGTATTCTCTCCCTGGACTTCATTCTTTTAAGTTAATGATGGAGAACTGATCATTGCTTTTTTTTTTTTTTTAATTAAAAACTTATTTTCATTTCTCATTTTAAATCTCTTTTTCTTTACTTTCTTAGGAGTTATACTTGTCTAGTTTTCAGTGATGAAAGGAGTGAGCTAACAAAGTTTAAGTGATGCAAATTTGTATATTTGAATAAAAGGTATTATCTGACATTTCTGCAAGAGTCTAAAGATGTTTGAAATTTTGTCCAGTGCCTCAACGAAACTACTGCTATATATTAAATCTGTTGTACTTTGCATAAGTAGACAAATAAATTTAAGACTGACACCTTCAGAAAGCTTTCTGAATCATTCTACCCTATCAGAAGAGGCAGCATAATATAATGGGTAGAGAGCCAGCCTCAGGGCCAGGAGAGCTGGGTTTGCATCCTGCCTCTGACACAGATTGGATAATCATTTTAACTTCACAGTATTCAAGCAATTTTCTAAGACTCAAAGTTTCAGAGAAGCCACTGACTTATATTGGTAGAAGGAGATCACAAATAAAGTCCCTTTTCTCTCTTCTCTTCAGGCATACCCGTCTATTTCATTTCCCTGTTAGATTAGTGCCATTATAAGTTTCTTGTTTATCTTTTCTTAACATAAACTTTATTGGTATATTCATTTTCATATCACCTACATTTCCCAATATATTCTTCTCCCTATCCCTTCCAGAGAGTCCCTCTTATAACAAAGAATTAAAAAGAGGTGGGGGAAAGCAGTTCAGTAAAACTAGTGTATGTGTCAAAAAGTCTGACATAGAGTTAGTGTTCCACACCTGTAAACCCCCCACCTCTGTAAAGAAGCATGAGGGAGAGGGAAAATTCCATCGCACAATTACTGGGGGCCAGGATTAGTCATGATAAGTTCACAATATTCAGTGTCATTTCTTTTCTTTCTATTTACTTCATTGTTGTTGTGTATGTTGTTTTCCTGTTTCACTTTACCCTCATAAGCCTTCCCATATTCTATATTTCTTATAATTAAAGAAAATTCCATTCCATTCATAGACTGCAGTTTACCTGGCCACACCTTAGTCGATGGCTATCTCTGCTTTGTTTCAGTTTTCGACTTCATACAGAATTTGCTACAAATGCCTGTAAACATATTTTTGTATGTAGGCCTTTATTTTTGTCATTGTTCTCTTTTTTTTCCTACTTATAATAACTAGCATTTATATAGCACTTTAAGGTTTTCAAAGTGCTTTATATATGTACTCTTATTTGTTCACAACAATCCTGGAAGTTCAGATTCTTATTATTATCATCACTATTTAAGTGATATCTATGAATTATTGAAAATTAGACAATGAAAACTTTTGAGTAATGTGCAAAAAAAGATAAATATATGTGTTTGATTTGCTTATTTGTTTATTTTTGTACAGGCATTATTGTGTCAATATACCAGAAATTCTACCTAAACTTCTTCTGTCTGTTAAGTGGAATTCTCGAGATGAAGTAGCCCAGGTAAATATGCATACACACACACACACACACAGAGTTATTGGAAAAATGAGATAAAATGAGCATGTATCAATTGCTGGATTTTATTTTTTTCTAAGCAAGATGCATATAAAGAATGTAATCAGTGATAAAAGAGCTACTTCACCTAATAAAATAAAGAGAGAACAGTTTAAATTATCTATTCATAGTTGGTTTTTTGCCTTAATTACTTTCTTTTTTTTTTTTTATAAAGCTTTTTATTTACAAAACATATGAGTGACCTTTCAACATTGACCTTTGCAAAAAAAACTTTTTTTTTCCCAAGCTTTTCCTTTCCTTCCCCCCACCCCCCACCCCTAGATGGCAGGTAATCTAATACATGCTAGATAGGATAAATTATATGACAAATACAATACATGTATACATATCTATACAGTTATCTTATTGCACAAGAAACATCAGATCTAGAAAGAGAAGAAGAAAAAAACAACCTAAGAAGGAAAACAAAATGCATGGAAATATTCACAGAAAGCGTTAAAATGCTGTGTTGTGGTTCACTCTCAGTTCCCACAGGCCTCTCTCTGGATGTATATGACTATCTTCATTGCAGCACAACTGGTTTGAATCACATCATTGTTGAAGAGAACCATGTCCATCAAAATTGATCATCGTATAGTCTTGTTGCTGTGTATAATGTTCTTCTGGTTCTGCTGATTTCACTCAGCCTCAGTTCATGCAAGTCTCTCCAATCCTCTCTGAACTTCTCCTGTTGGTCATTTCTTGCAGAACAATTATTGTTCTATAAGAAATGACCAACAGGAGAAGTTCAGAGAGGATTGGAGAGACTTGTATTATTGTTCTGTAAGAAATGACCAATAAGAAATGGCCTTAATTACTTTCAAAACCTGGAAATTAACACATTTGAATTAGCTTTCTTCTTAAGTATGGATATGGAAGCTATATAGATGTGTTTGTTTTCACATACAGATGTATTGCTTGGTAAAAGATTGGCCCCCAATCAAACCAGAACAGGCCATGGAACTTTTGGACTGTAATTATCCAGACCCTATGGTTCGAGCTTTTGCTGTTCGATGCTTGGAGAAATATTTAACTGATGATAAACTTTCTCAGTATTTAATTCAACTGGTTCAGGTATGCTCATGTATTTTATCAATTAAGATTTCACCCATAAAATATTAGTTTGATTTTATATGTTTATAATGAAAGTTTTCTCTTAAGACATGTAAAATCTATAAAATCAAAAATCACATGTGTGATTCACCTACTTATTCTTTCTAAAATATAAAAAAATTCAAAATATTAAAGGCATGAAAGCAACTTTGATTTTGAACATTGGTATTCAAAATTGTAACCATCTACAAAATTTTTATAATGGTTTTTTGTTCATTAGGTTCTGAAGTATGAACAGTATTTGGATAATCTGCTTGTGAGATTTTTACTCAAGAAAGCACTAACAAATCAAAGGATAGGACATTTTTTCTTTTGGCATTTAAAGTAAGTAACTTTTCCCTCTCTCCTTCATCCAGTTATACAATTGTATATCATGTTGTGAGAATTAAGTATTTCTCTGTTTTGATTTCCTCCTCCCTTAGGAGCTTAGAATCAATGAGCCTGTTTCTGGGTATTACAGGGCTGCTGGGGTGGGGCAGATGAGGATTTATAAGGGTGAGCGAGAAGGCACCAAAGAGGCTATTTGCCAGGCACTGTACTAAGTGCTTTTACAAATACTACTTTATGTGATTCTTACAGTAACCTAGGAGGCAGGTGCTATTATTATCCCCATTTTACAGTTGAGGAAACTGAGATGGACAAGGTGAAGTGACCTGCCCGGCGTCCCACAATTAGGAAGCATCTGAGGCTGGATTTGAACTCAGGTCTTCCTGACCTCTTTTGTACTCCAAGACTCTAGTTATTGAGCCACCTAGCTGTCTCAACTAATAGATACTATTTTACTACAGGTGATGTGTGTAATAATAAGCAGAGTTGAGCTTTTTTTTTTTAAATCTGAAGACTTCTTGTCTGATGAGATTTCAGTACCCTAACAAATCTGGCATCTTATCAGGTGTAAGTATATTGCTCTTTCCAGTGAGACACATCACTGCCCATCCATGCCTGCCCAAACCAACAAGTTTTATCATTGTATTATTGAAATTATATAAAAATTGAGCGTATTCTGAGTAAGTTTTGAACAGTGGAGGTATTATTATCCTGGAGAACTATAATTGTCCTGTCAGAATTTCCTTAATCCTCAAATAACCTAAATCACTGCTCACGTGTTCTCATGCTGTTCTGCATCATAGCCATTGTACTTGGGCAGGTGCTGATCCTCTCCTCCAAACCTGTACCTCCAGGAGGGCAAGGCCCACCTTAGTTATCTGAGTATCTTCCTTTCTCCCTAGCAGGGCTCTGGACATGGCAGGGGCTTCGTGAATGTCTGGATGTACAAATTAGTTTTTTGGTTCTTCGTCTTTACTTCATTATGAGTTTGCCTAACTTTGATCATTATTATTCATATAACAAATAAATCAACGACAATTAACTGAAAAAATGCCTGATAATAATATTGAGTAGTATATAAAAGTATCCATTTGCAAATGGTAGCTAAAGATCTCCATTCTAATTGATCCATCCTTATTAGACTTGTTTTCACCTTTTGACATAAGAATGTAAGATTGAGTTGTTGGTATCTCTGGTGCTGGATGAGGAGCTGTGCTTACAGCCGGGGAGATTCAGGTTCAAATTTTGTCTGATACTTTCAGGCAAGGTTTTGGCCTATACTGGGACAAGGGGATCCTTAGCTTCTTTCACTAGTGAAGTCACAGGCCAAGTTCCCAGACCTTACCCCACCTAGGGCTTTAATAAGTGTTTAAGTGGGACAGCTAATATGGCATAATGAATGGAGCACTGGCCCTGGAGTCAGGTGGATGTGAGTTCAAATTCGGCCTCAGACACTTTAACACTTAATAGCTGTGTGACCCTGAGCAAGTCACTTAACTTCAACCACAAAAAAAAAATAATAAATGTTTAAATATCCATAGATATGGATAGAAATGGAGTCCTATCTGTAGTACATATAAATGATATCTAACATCAAGTATTTGGAACTATTTTTAAGTTTTAAAATGTTGTCTTAGGTCTGAAATGCATAATAAAACTGTCAGCCAGAGATTTGGTTTGCTTTTGGAGTCATACTGTCGAGCATGTGGGATGTATCTAAAGCATCTGAATCGGCAGGTAGAAGCCATGGAGAAACTGATTAACCTCACTGACATTCTCAAACAGGAGAAGAAGGATGAGACACAAAAGGTATATCTTTCTCTATATGTTCCCTCCCAGACATTAGCTATCTGAAGCTTCTTTCCTTAAACCAGCCTATTATAAAATTCTTTATAGCAGTATTCCTGAAAATATTAGAATATTATTGTTTTCACAAGGTTTGCTGGGAGTGAATGAAGTTACTAACATGAATACCTTAAACATTCACACCATGAATTTGTTTCAGATGGTTACTTATAATCTTAGCCCCTGAGTTCCTAGTTGGGTGACAGTTCACCAAGCCAGTTCTTATAATAGTGAGGAATAAGAAATGGAACTCCAATGATTTCCATCTTTCTCACCCTCACACCTTTTAATTCTATTTATGACATTCCCTAAAAGTAGTAGCATTTTTACCGTATAGATTATAGATAGGAATTTTCTTTAGTTTTGAAATTAAGCAGTATGACCGATTCTGATGTGTGTGGATATCATCAGGCATCTTATTGCAATTGATTCTTCACAGAGGCATGGGTAAAATAGCTCAGTTTCCTTTATGGAAACTTAAAGCAGAGGCCATAGCTTCATAGCCAGTGACAAACAGATGACTACTTGGACTTCTGAATCATAGACTGAGCTCTTCTTTTAGACTCTACGTGATTTTTTTCTATGGTCAATTTCAGACCACTATACAGAATACAAGCTAAAATTTTTCAGGTTTTTTTTAAGTCCCCTTAGAATTATTTCATTAATTCTGTTGGTACTACTTCTTTACATACACATCTCATCCCCTTCAAGGAGTTGTGCAGGGCTGTCTCTCCCAGCTCCTTTCCTTTTTTACAGCTGCCTTCATCTAGTGCTCAGCCAGATATACCACAACCCAGGGTCAGGATCCAATTCAAAGACTTTCAATTATGAAAGAGTAAGGACTGCTTTAGTTTTCTTGGAATCCATGCCATTGCAATTCTCAGACACTGACTATAATTATTGTATCAGGTACAGATGAAGTTCTTGGTTGAGCAAATGAGACGACCTGATTACATGGATGCTTTACAAGGCTTTATCTCTCCCCTTAACCCTGCTCATCAACTAGGAAATCTCAGGTATGGTGCTGTATCAAAACTGTATAAAGAAATTTGCAGATCCATTCAGAGCTGAACATGATGGGACACCCCCTGTGATCTTAGCTAACAGGGCGGTTAACTCTTGAGAGTTCTGAGGTACAGTCAGCAATGTCAGTTGTAGGTCTGCCCTCAATTTGGGCGTCAGTCTGATGAGCCTCTGGGAGTAAGAGGCCATCAGATTTCTCAAGGAGTTCCCTTGCCACTCAGAAAGGAATTACCCTGTGAATAACCCCTGCATTCCAACCTGGGTAAGAAGAGAATTCATCATGAATGAATGAATGGATATTTTAGAGTCCATTCATGATGATCATATCACTCCTGTGATCCTCAGTTTCACTATATGTTAAAACAAAAAGTATCATACCTATACTAATTACCTCCAAGATCATTGTGCAGAAAACATTGTATAAAACTTTTAGAATACTTAAAGGAATGTGAGTTATTATTAGATAGACAAAACATTTTAGAAAATAATAGATTTTTTTAAAAAATAGATTAAATAAATTAGTTGATGCTATAATTTGATTACTTTCTTCCAACAAGATAGTAATAGCAAAAATAATCTGACTTTGGATAAATACAAGCTTAGTACATGCTATATTTTCTTTGGAAGAATCTGATTTTTTTTTTTTAATATCGCAACACTCAGTTAAAATTTAAACTACTAGTTGAAAATTGTAAATAGACTAATATTTAGTTATTTTTGTTTCCCTAGAGTACTTTTGAAAAATCCATTATCATATCCATAAAACATAAAAGGAAGTTGTTGTTTTTTTGGTTTTTTTTTTTTTATCAAAAAGCCAGACTTTGTAGATTAGTCTGACATGAAGGTGCCATTTTTTTAAATAAGTTTTTAATCATTTTAAAGGCTTGAAGAGTGTCGGATTATGTCTTCCGCAAAAAGACCACTGTGGTTGAATTGGGAGAACCCAGACATCATGTCAGAGTTACTATTTCAGAACAATGAGATCATCTTTAAAAATGGGGATGGTAAGAAAAATATTAAAGAATTTATAAAATTGATATATGCAATTGTCTTTATTATGTAAGGATCTACAAATAAACTGTTTCAAATTGTTTTAAAAAATATACCCATAAAGAAGTACTCCATTGAGAAAAGATGCAAAGAAAAGCTTGATATTTAAATTTGACATGATTAACTTTTTTTTTTTTTTTGGCTGAGGCAATTGGGGTTAAGTGACTTGCCCAGGATCACATAGCTAGGAAATGTTACTGTGCCACCTAGCTGCCCCATAATTAACTTTTTAAGAACAACTATTGGATCATAGTTTTTCCTATAATTAATGAAGTTCTGATGTGAACACATAGGCATGTAAACATGCAAATTCAACTAAATATTTATTAACCTCATCTTTTTTTTTTTCTTTTTGCTGAGGCAATTGGGGTTAAGTGACTTGCCCAAGGTCTCACAGCTAGGGAATGTTAAGTGTCTGAGACCAGATTTGAATTCATGTCTTTCTGACTTCAGGGCTGGTGCTCTATCCACTGCGCCAACTAGCTTCCCCAACCTCAACTTTTTTAAGTAATAAGGACATAAATATATGTGATTCCACACATGACTTCAGAGTCTCAATGAATGTAGAATGTAATTCAGGGGAATACACAAATAACTGTGATATAAAGGAATATAAAAGGGCTATAAGAAATTTGAGCAAAGAAAAATCGTATGACTTTGGAGAAGCTAGGGACAGAGTCATAGGGAGGGTTGGCCCTGCATCAAACTTCAAAGGAAGGGACAGCAACAGATGGCAATTGAAGGGTGGGGGAGAGAATAGGAGATCCATTCCAGATACGAGAGGCCAGAGGAAAATCACTAAGGAGTCATAGGAAATCTAAATCAGCAAGAACTTACTAAGAGCCTCCCTATAAGATGCTGCATTAGAGAATTTGACTGGGGACAAACAGCACGGATGTAAATAATATACCAAATAAATACAAATTAATTTCAAGAGTGAAAAAAAAAGAAAAAAAAATTTAAAAAAAAAAAGAGTGAAGGGGGAACACTGTCATCTGGGAGAGTCAGAAGAGTTCCTTGTAGCACTTGCATTTAGTCTTAGAAGGAAACTAGAGATTCCAAAATCCCTAGAGGGGAGGAAAGAGAAAGAGAACATTCTAAGCATGGAGATAACTTGTGAAACTATACAGAGATCGGATATGGAATGTTAAATGGAGAAGTCAACGCAAAATACCACTTTGGCCTGAATGTAGAGTAAAATAAGGGGAAATCATGTAAAATCAATGTGGAAAAAGAGGTTCAAATCAGATTTTGAAGGACTTTAAATGTCAAAGCTAGAGGCTACAGGGAATTCTTGAAGCTTCTCGAGCAAAAGATTACCCTGGTCAAACCCGTGTTTCAGTCAGTGTGCAAACATTGCTTAGGTACTGACCTAAGCATTAAGACTACAGGAGCTCATAGGGAAATAGGGAAGACAACCTGCAAATAAGCATTTACAAATAAGCTATATACAAAAGAAATTGGAAGGAATCCAACAAGGCTTCTTGGAGAAGGGGGAAAGAAATCAGAGAAGCCAAGAGGCGGAGATATGAAAGGGAGAGGATTCCAGCCTGGAAGGCAGCCAGACAATGCCCAGAGTAAGGAGATGGCGTGTCTTGTTTTAGGAACCTCAAGTAGGCCAGTGTCACTGGGTCACAGAATCAGGAAACAGGGCAGGGGCAAGGGAGTTTAGGAAAGAATTTGAATCTCAAACAGAAGAGTTTATATTTGATCTTGCAGGTGACAGGAAACCACTAGAGTTTATTGACTAGGGGTCAGACCTGCAGTTTAGGAAGATCACTGGTAGCTGAGTGAAGAGTAGACTAGAATGACAAGAGATTTTTGTCAAACAGACCGACCGCCCAATCTGGAGTTGACAGTCGTCCCTGGAAGGCGCCATGTGACTGAGGCAGCTAGATGGTGTGGTGGATGGAGTGCCAGGCCTAATGATTGCAGGAAGGCGTTCAGTCTGGCCTCAGGTGCTTACCAGCTGTATGACCCTGGGCCAATCGCTGAACTTTGTTTACTGACTGGAGAAGGACAAATGTCCCAACTTCTAGAAAGGAAAATGAACTAAATATGCAAACTATAGGTTATTGATTTAACTTAAAATTCTCAAATGTATTATTAAAGAGATGGCAAATATCTAGAAAGAGAGACTGATTACCCAGAGTCAGCATGGCTTAGTCAGGAACAGCTCAGGCCAGATTAACTTCACTTCCTTTTTAGGCAGGATTACTGAGTTAGTAGAGGAAGGGGATGCTGAGGATGTGGCTTGTCTAGCTTAGCTAAAATCTAAAATAGGATTCAGTAATTCATGCTGTTCTTGTGAAGAAGATGGAAAAATGTGTTGTAGTCACAGTACAAACAAACACATGAATTCAGAATGTATCGGATGTCTGGACTAAAAAGAACTATTGTTAATGCTTCACTGTTAGCGTGGCAGGTCTCTAGCAGTGTAGCCCAGGCTTCTAGGAATGGCCCTCTGCTCTGTCATCAGTGACTTGGATTAAAGCACATTTAGGTTATTCATGAAATTTGCAATTGACACAAGGCTAGGAGGGAGAATTAATACATTAGATGAGAGGCAGAATCCTAAAGGATACTGATAGGCTAGATTCTTGAACTAAATCTATTAAGATACATCAGTGGGGATCATTATAATGTCTTTCACTTGGATACAAAAATAAATTAACTTCGCAAGGATAAGATAAGGGTAGAGAAGAGGCATGGAAGTGGGTGGCAGTCATTCTGAAAAAGATCTGGGGTTCTGGTGGACTGCAGCCAGTAGTATGATATGGGTGCTGAAAAAGCTAATATGAACTTGGGCTTCCTTGAGAAGGGCTTGATTTCCAAGGTTAGGGAGGTGATAATATCCTGCACTCTGTCTGCCCTTGTCAGACCTCATCTGGTTCTGGGTATGACAGTTAAAGAGAAGATAGTAATAATCTAGAGGAGATATTAATAATCTAAAAACTGCCTAACAAAAAAAAAAAGTATAGGCCACCTTGCTGGACAGCAGGTTCCTCTTCATTGAGATCTTCAAGCAAAGCCTAGATGAGTGTTTGTTAGGTGGGGACTTTTTTCATGGGTAGGAATGGTCCTGAAGTCCTTCCTCCTTTGGAATTTTCTGATTCTGAGTATTTGGAAAAGTAGAATAATTGGTGAGGAAACCAAATGAGAAAGAATGTCTCACAATATAGCAGTGTGTTGTTATTAGACAAAGAATGCTGCAGTCGATCAAAATATTTGGGACTCTATTCCCCAGTAACAGTTTTCAACCTGTGGGACTTTGAGCAAGGCCCATCATCTGCTTGGGCTTCAGTTTCCTCACGTGTAAAATGGAGGGCTAGGGGGAAGGATAGATTAAATTGCCTCTTAGTCCTATCACATGTCCTAGAAAAATGAAGACAAAGATAATAAAAGCCACATTAAATTTAACTATGATGTTATGTGAAAAGGATGATAAGGAAAGATGCAGAATAGATAAATTACACATTCTTAGGAGTTTGATGATAAAATGGAGAAGAGAAAGCAAATGAAAATCACAAATTTTAAAAAGTTTTTTACAGCTCTTTATGAATTATATGATGACTAATCTTGAATTTGTTCCATAAATGTGATTGTTTTCATTTTTTTTCTTTATTTTTTGGTCTAGATATTTAATTTTAGCCTCATGGAAAACTTCCATTTGAAGGTTCCTTCCCTTGATGTAGAATGACAGTTGATCTATAGCTTAAGGTTTTAGAGAGTTGTTTGGGACACTGAGAGGTCACACAGACCATACATGTCAGTGGCTGGACTTTACCTATCATATACTTATTTCAGGACCAGTTGTCTATCAACTGTACCATATTGCCTCTTGATTTATTGTACTTTAAAAATAATAGCACAATTACTTATTGTTATGGGAAATCTTTTTGTGTGAATACAATTTTATATGTTTAGGATTTTGCCTGTCTTGAATTTGTTGGAATCACATGATACCCAGATTTCCATTGTGGTATTATGGAATAATATATTGTATTTAACTATTTCAGACTTACGGCAGGATATGCTAACCCTTCAGATCATTCGGATCATGGAAAATATCTGGCAAAATCAGGGTCTTGATCTTCGGTGAGTAATAAAGCTAATATAATAAAGAGTGGATTTTTAAAATTATGTATGAAAGTTGGCTTAATCTGAGAAAGCCACTAGTCATGATTAGGTTAGTTCCTTTCCAGTACTGAGAGTTATAGTGCATGTGTGTGTGTGTGTGTGTGTGTGTGTGTGTGTGTGTTTGTTTTTAAAGTAATGTTTGAAATAGTAATTTACAAGAGTTAGTCAGCCTTTTTGTTTCTTCCTTCCTTCTTTTGCATAGAATAAAAGAATGAAATTTGGCGCAAGGTATATATTTCAAGAAGAGCAATCAGACTATCCAAATTTTTTTTAATTGCCTCTAGAGCTCCAGCATGGAAAACAGGGCCTTCAAAGGGAGACAAAAGACACATGTTTTAATACTAACTTTCAATCATTCCTGAAAAAGTTATCCTTTCTCTACAGTATCTAGGAGTTTAAAGCAGAGAGAGATCATCATCTTCTTCATTGTACTTTTTAAACAACTATAAACTGGAATAATGGGACATTCTTGCAGCAGAATTTTGTTACCAAATGCCAACCTCAGTTTCCCTGACTCATTTAATCTTTTGGCAAGGCTTTCCTTCTAACAATCCTATCGATCCAACCATCTCCCCATCTCCAACACATCTTTCTCCAATAGTCATCTGATAGCATAAAACCTCATCCATATAAAACACCAAGCATTTATTAAGCACCTTCTGTATACCAGGCACTAGATTAGGCTCTTAGGATACAAAGACAAAAATGAAACAGTTCCTGTCTTTGAAAAGCTTATAATCAAGGAGGGGGGAGGGGTTGTGTGTGGGGATAGAGGCAAGAACAACATGTATACATGTTAGTACATACATACAATTAGAAGAACCCCAGCATCTTGAAGGACCAGAGAAGGCTTTATGAAGAAAATGGCACTTGAGTTGAGTTTTGAAGCGAAGTAGAGATTCTAAGAGTCCAAGGTGAAGAGGGAGAAATGGCATGTCTGGAGGACAGCCAGTGCAAAGGCATGGAAATGGGAGATAGAGTATGGTGTATGTGAGGAATAGCAGGAAGGCTGGTCTGGTTGGACTGCAGGGGTGGTGGGAAAAAGAGAAATGTGTAACAAGGATGGCAAAGTAGCTTGGGCTTTAAGAGCCAGGCAATGGATGTAAAGTTCATCCTAAAAGTATTGGGGTGCCATGGGAGTCGGTGGATGAGAAAAACATAGTTTTACCTGCACTGTTGCAAAATCTCTTTGGCAATAGGAGATGGTTTGGAACTTGGGACAAGACTGGACATAGAGAGGCCAATTAAACTATTGCAGTAGACCAGGTGAGAGGTGATGAAACCCCATCCAGTCCATCCAGTGGGTGTTAAGTGAAACCTCAGAATTGTTTAAGTTTGTTGTTTTGATGTTATTCTGCTGTTTCAGTCATGTCCAACTCTCTATAACCCCATTTGGGGTTTTCTTGGCAAAGACTCTAGAGTGATTTGCCATTTCCTTCTCCAACACATTTTACAGATGAGGAAACTGAGGCAAATGGAGTTGAGTGGCTTGCCCAGGGTCACATGGCTAGTGTCTAAGGCCAGATTTGAACTCAGGTCTTCCGGCCTCCAGCCTGGTACTCTATCCATTCTGTCACTTCACAACCCTTGTTTTAGTTTTAGGTTGCATTTCTCTAATTACTGAATTGGAGCATTTTATAAGACTTGAATAGCTTGGATTTCTTCCTTAGAAAATTGCCTTTTAAGAAAAACAATGAATGTTAGAAAACTGCCTTTGATTATGATTTAGGAAATGCCTCTAAGTTTTATAAATTTGAATGAGTTGCTTATGTGTCTTAGAAATGAGACTCATATCAGAGAAATTTGCCACAAAGATTTTTTTCACTCACTTATATGTTATCCTTCTAATTTTGTTTGGGCTATAGCAAACCAGTCTACCAAGATATGGAGCTGTAATCTGAATTATTGGAGAAAGTACTGACTGAAGAAATTTTAGATTCAACTTAACTAATACTCTTTTTTCCAATTTTTTTTTAGTAATTTTATTTAAAGTTTAAGTTTCAAATTCTATCTTTCCTTCCCTTCCCCCTCCCTGAGACAATCTCTTTTAAAACACTACAAGATTTGGTTTGCCCTTTGTACCAACAAACTCAGATTTCCCTCAAGGTAGTAGCAACTCTTGTTCTCACCTCAAATGCCCAAAGAGAAGAAAAAAGACTAATGGGAAAAGGTAATGGATATGCCTATAAAAAGAATAATTAGAATGAGGGCAGCAAGCAAAACAGAAAAATCAGTATTTACATGCTTATGGACCATTAAGTTCCTGAGAAATGATGTGTCTCTGCTTTTTGAGTAAAGAAAGGGAAAAAGAGAACCATTGTCTCTCCAAGGGATTGACTGATTTGACAAAGAGAGAAAGGGAACTCTGAAATTATGGACTTGGCATTCTTTGCCTTTTTACTTTTTTCAAAGATTGTTGAGGTTATTGAAATAATTTGAGGAAAAAGTAGGAAGCTAATTTGTTAGAATAAATTCATAGTCATCTTGAAATTGGAATTATTAGCATTTGATGAAACATTAGCAAATATTTGAAATAGTTAATTTATGTGAAATATTTTGTAAACTTTGAAAGTATTATAAACTCTTTACTATGAGCCAGTATTGACATCAAAGCATAGGACAAATAGAATCCTCAAGTGGGAGAGTTTAGAACTACTGGGAGGCTTAGTGAAAAGTTTGTCTTAATCTTTTTCTTAAAGTTCATAGAAGTCAACTTCAGAAGCTTTTTTTTTTTCTGACTCATTGTGGACCAGTGTTGGTTTTTAAATGTATTGTTAGCATTTATCCCATCTTGCTTATTTTTCTCAGATCTAACACTCTGGAGCCTTAGTTTCAGAATACCTTAGTCTTTGTCAGTTACTTCACTTAATGCTCTGTTCGACCACTTAATCTTTGATTCGTTCTTTTTTTTTTTTCAAATTTCACAATTTGTCAAAGTCAAACCACAAAAAACCTTTCAAGCCTCTAATCTAGATTGATGGTGCTATGTAAAAAGTACCAAACTATCAAGTTACAACTCTCAAGATGTCTTATTTTTAAGGCTTTAAACATCATATGAAGGTTATTTGTGTGTTTGGATAGGTTCAAACACAAAAATCTACAAAATTTTGCCTCTTTCTAGCTTGTGAAAGGTGAAGGTGTAGATGTTTGTGGGGGAATAGCCTCCACATGAACCTGCAGAAGATTGCAAATGTACTTATTAAGAATTACCCTGCTTTTTTGTTGTTGCTACGAACATAAATCAGTTTCTTTGATGAACCAAAAGCTTCAGCTAAGCCTATATATACAAAAATATTCATAATGTTATTTGTGATAACAAATTATATACCCAATGATCAGGAACTGACTAGATAAATGATGAAAAATGTGATGGGATATTATTGCACCAGAAGGAACGATAAATCCAGAAAAACATGGGAAGAATGCATGGCTGCAGTCGTTTTCTTCTTGGTTGGTCCATGAGTTCACTGCCAGTGGTAGTTACGGCATTTCCACAGCCTGTACACAAAGTGACTGTGGCCCGAAAAAGTCACTGACCTTTTGACAGCCTTGTGCTGGAGTCCTTCTGAGCTTCCCCAGGCTGGTTCCCAGATCCAGAGCCCTTCCAATATGGCGAGATCTGTCCAGTCCCTCTGCTGATCAGAGGTCCCACATGTGGGGTGACTTCCATACTGTTGGGGTGCATCCTTGCAGCCCATGGACAGCACAGAACGAAAATGACTTCTCCCGTTTCCATAATATGTTGGGACTCATATTGACTTTTCTTATAACTTTTTTATGAGGAGGGAGGGAGGGAGGAGGATGTCCTGTGAATTACAAGAAGTGATGTTTTTAGGAATATTGCCAGTTATGCTACAGTTAGAGGCTGGTTGAAATACAGTTTTAAGCAGTGCTGGGAGAGCAGGTGTGAAGTGATAAAGTGAAAGTCCTGAGTTTGAGCCCCAGGTCACCTGCCTTGTGTCTGTGGGCCAGTCACCACATTGCAATACTTTACCTTCATTAGAAAGTCCCTGCCTGACCTTGAAGGCTGGGAAGAAGAAATGTGTTTTACAAGTCTTCAAATGCTATATAAATAGTGTTCATATATTGTCTTGCTATGTGGTTTGGGTTTTTTCATTCCTCCATCTGCCTATAAATTAGTTAATGCTTTTTTACAGGATGTTACCTTATGGTTGCCTATCAATTGGGGACTGTGTTGGCCTCATTGAGGTGGTCAGAAATTCTCACACTATCATGCAGATTCAGTGTAAAGGGGGCCTGAAAGGAGCTTTGCAGTTCAACAGCCATACATTACATCAGTGGCTCAAAGACAAGAATAAAGGAGAAATGTGAGTTGATTTCATCCTATGGTTCCTCGAAGTTTTACTTTAGATAGGATATATATCATTTCCTTGGAGGTTTAGATAAAAGTGATCTAGATATGTATTCGATTAAATTTTTATATTTTGTAAAGATGAAAAGAAAGTTTTTGTGTATGTTTGAAAAATTGTTGTGGAGATATTTTAAATATATTTATGTTTACATGTTTAACATGTATTGGATTACTTGCCATCTAGGGGAGAGGGTAGGGAAAAATTCAGAACACAAGGTTTTGCAAGGGTCAGTGTTGAAAAATTATCCATGCATATGTTTTGAAAATAAAAAGCTATAATAAAAAAAGAAAAAAAAATGAAAGTGGAAAAAATAATAATAGAATATTTCTTTTGTGATTTTTTTACTGTGTATCTTCTTCATATTTATTTTTTGTGTATTTTTAATGAATTAATAAATGAATGGATTATTAAATACTAAAAAATATATATTTGTGTTTAATCTAAATTTGTTTGCTAATAGATTGATTTTTAAATAGAGTTCCTTAAACTCCATAGGTAACAAGGAAAGGTACAATCTACTTTCAGTGTATTAGTGTTTATGAATCTAATGGATCCAAAGTGTTACATTTCAGGTGGAATCCTTATATCTTTCTGCCTAAAAATGTTTTTGCTATCAAAACATAGTCTTTCAGAGTATGTACTTATTTTTTTCACTTCTTTGAACTGAACAAGTTTGTTTAAAAAGGCAGATAATAGTGACTTGAAAAATAATGTATCAACAATCCTTTATCATAGGTGGATAAATAGGTAGGTGGATAGATACAGTTTTTCTAGATAACTTCTAGAAACTTTCCTCAATCCACTGAATCATCCTCACAATCTCAAAGTTGCTTGAAAAGGCAAGCCAAAAAGGAGTGGATTTAGAAAGGTCACATGTTTTCCACACCTAGTATCAATAGCTATGTATTAATAAAAATGGCATGTGTTGCTGTCTCCCCTGATTGAACAGAAAAGTGACCCTCATTTGTATTTGCTACTAAAGAACTGTTTGTCTTTATAGATATGATGCAGCCATTGATTTGTTTACACGTTCCTGTGCTGGATATTGTGTGGCTACCTTCATTTTGGGAATTGGTGATCGACACAATAGCAATATCATGGTGAAAGATGATGGACAAGTAATAAGCTTCTTTTTTTAAACAATCTTTTGACATCTGAGTCTTTCACAAATTGATATATTACATGTTTACATGAACCAAAAAAGTAATATGATTTCTCCCTTTTTTCAAAGCTATTCCACATAGATTTTGGACACTTTTTGGATCACAAGAAGAAGAAATTTGGCTATAAACGAGAGCGTGTGCCCTTCGTCTTGACGCAAGATTTCTTAATT
The DNA here is from genome assembly GCA_023553655.1 of Myrmecobius fasciatus. Classification (NCBI taxonomy): domain Eukaryota; kingdom Metazoa; phylum Chordata; class Mammalia; order Dasyuromorphia; family Myrmecobiidae; genus Myrmecobius; species Myrmecobius fasciatus. The sequence continues at coordinate 64,540 of JAJPUD010006041.1, read as the reverse complement.
GTGATTAGTAAAGGAGCCCAAGAATGTACAAAGACAAGAGAGTTTGAGAGGTAAGATTCAAATACACATACTTTTACATGATAAGCTCATTAGAGAGGAGCAGAAGAGAGAGTTGTGTTTAAGAGGCTTGACCAGGAAAGCTAGAAAGCTTGCTAGCTAGTGATTGAACTCCTCAGAGGGGCCACAGGTCTGTTCAAAGGAACTTCAAATGATCCCATGGATCATTTTGGCCCCAGCTGACTGACTTTTGTCATAGGAGCTTTAGGCATTTTACAGCTGGTGAGCCCTTCTATTCTATAGAAGAGGGAACTGAGGCACAGAAAATATGTGACTTTCCAAGGATAGATAAGTAGCAGCTGAAAAATGAAGGCACATTAGTTAACATGTTTTTATTATTGACAATTAGCACTGCTTATCAATATATTAATCTCCTACTGTGTGCTGGGCACTGGGCTTGTTGTTTGACAAAAGGTATCTGTTTTGATCCTCACAACAATTCTGGGAGGTCAGTGCATTTATTATTCTGATTTTACAGTGAAGGACACTGAAGCAGGCAGAGATTCAGTAACTGCCTGGAGTCACACACCTAGAAAGTATCAGGGACTGGACTTCCTTATTCCAGGCCTGGCGTCAACCTGCTAAAAGCCAAACGAGGTCCTCTGACTGCTAATTCACGTTCCACTGCTCTGAGTGGCCCCCCGATTCCAGCTCATTAAAAGGAAACTAGAATTGCCACTAAAGTGAGATTTTAATATCATTTACTCCATGGAGCTCTAACTGTAATTTTCTCTTTACAGGTTTCAGGAAATGTGCTATAAGGCTTACTTAGCTATTCGGCAACATGCCAATCTCTTCATCAATCTCTTCTCCATGATGCTTGGCTCTGGAATGCCTGAACTTCAGTCTTTTGACGACATCGCCTATATCCGAAAGACCTTGGCCTTGGATAAGACTGAGCAGGAGGCTTTGGAGTATTTCATGAAGCAGATGAATGATGCTCACCATGGGGGCTGGACAACCAAAATGGATTGGATTTTCCATACAATAAAGCAGCATGCTTTGAACTGAAACAATAGCCTCGGGGCTGCTCCGCACTGCTCTCACTGTCAGCAGGCCAAGGCTGCTTGTGTAGGAATCGCACAAACCATGAACAGCATTAGAATTGACAGCAAGACCCGAGATCAACTCGTTCTTCTACCATTGAAACAACATAAACGCAAACAGGGTTTGATAGCACTAAACTAGTACGTTTCAAAATTAAGCTTTAGTCTAATGCGCAATTTCATGTTATGCCTTAAGTCCAAAAAAGGTAAACTTTGAAGATTGTTTGTATCATTTTTTAAAAAACAAAACAAAATATATAGAAACTGATGGTTAAGGAGAGAGAATAATGTTTTTTGTGTTGCAAATGTCATATGTTTTGAACCGTGAAAGTGACAAAGTCTGTCAAGTTCAAGGAAACCAGAGAGTGGTGTTGAGCTGCATAAGAATTGCTAAGAATGAAAATCCATCACTTTCCCATGGTATTCAACTTATAGTTTGAAGTGAGTTTTTTTGACTCCCAGTTCTCATGAAGAAAAACACTTGGGGTGGAACAGAATCTTTAAATTTCATTAGGGACTACTTTTTTCCTTTTTCAAAAATCAAACCTTTTGATGACTTTGGGCCTTATCTGCATAGCTTGGGGAGCAAGTAGAAATGAGACCTTTTAAAAGGTGCTTTTCCTGGACAAGCATTTACAAGGATCCGATTGTTCATTTCCCAGGGAAATTCTGAGCTCCTATAGGGAAAAAACTGCCATAGAAAAGAAATGAGGACTAGCTGTCATGTACCAGAATCGTGCAGTGTTCACCTTAAGTTTGACATTTTCCCCTCTTTTTGCAATTGAACTGAATACATTTTTCATGCATGTTTTCCAGAACCTAGAAGAAAGTATTAATGTTATTAAAAGATTATTTTTTATAAAAGGCTATTTATATTATAAAAACTATCATTAATATATACTCTTTATTTAGATTATCTGTCCCATAGTCATGCATTTATTTTACAGCCTCAGATATTTTGGTATAAGACTCTGCCATCCGTAGTGACATAATCAGTCATTTTCTTGGTCTTTGAGAGAAGCCCAGGCACTCTTCCATAATCTACACCATTGCCAAGGGATACTCTGTTAAAGTTGGTGAAATATCCTGCTCAGGACCACCTCTTTCCTCCTTTTCATTTTTATCCCCACTCTCTCTCTTCTACCAAAAAAAAAAAAAAAAAAAACTTAAATCAGTTTAAATCAGCTCAGTAACATACAGATTCGTGTCCTGTTTGCATTCATCTTCTCCTAAAGTGGAAGCACTTATAAAGAAAGGATCCTTCAAAGCAGCAGGGAAAAAGAAACCAGGAATGTTGTCTGTTTGCAGGCTCTTTGCCGTTATCTCAATAATAAAAATGGAACCCAAAGTCATTAAGATTAGTTCTCACTTTAAAGTGGCCAGGGTCCATTTTCCAAGTTTTTTTAAGTTGCACTTAAGCCCAGGATAAATTCATAAATATTTGGAAGAAGTGATTCATCCCCCTTTTTTTGATTGGGAGTCGCAAGAGAAGGGGTTAGACTGTGAGGAAGCTTTCTTCACTATAGACCAGCATTCCACATGGTATTTGGAGTAAATGCCCACAGAACTAGGAAACAGCTTCTGCAGATGTCTTTGTGCCACAGGAAAAAGTAAAAGTGCAATAATGGAGAGGGGTTGGCAAGTGTCTAGATTAGGCATGATATTGGAATATAACTTTATAAAAACTGTACATTGTGTTCTCTGTAATGGTAATGAGCTATTGAATGGTTTACTTCATTTAGAAAAAAGTTCTTTAATGAAATTAGCTACTTATTCTAGAGCCTTGGATCAAGTAAACCAGGGACTGTGATGCCAAGATTCCTAAGACATATTTGGCTATTTTAGGACGCATATGGATATAGGCTCCTTAGAGGTAGTTGTTGAAGATTTAGGTACTTTATTAAAGCATGTAAATAATACTGTCTTAGTGAAAGCCACTGAGAAAAATAAATTTGGAGTATTGGAATATTCATTTTTCATATTTATAATTGACTGTGTCAGAACAATTCAGCAGATTTTAAACCCTTTGTTATTAAGTCTTTGATAATTGTTCTCCTTTGTGGTTATGAAAGATTTCATAGCTAACATATTCCATCTTCTCATTTGATGCATGACATGATGCGTCATTACTGATTGGCATTTGACACATGCTAGCATTTTACCTTTTTTAATATCAGGGATTGATGATAGGAAAACTCAGAGAAATAAATATCTGAAGCCCTGATCGAGTTTCTTAAAGTTATAATAGAATTTTGGTTTTTTGTTTTTCCCAGATGTTTCTAAAGCAGTAATTTTGTGAGTCTCCTTGCACAAAAATTAAAAGATACTTGCATTGCTTACATCAGTATAGATCACTTTCGAGGGCCCCACTGAAAATTTGTGCATAAATTACTGCAACCAAATTAATTTAGTTTTAATTTATCTGAGCTGTGTAGAATAATTCAGAAACAAAATTTTTTTAAGTAGGAGCCAAACTAAGTGACCTGAAAACAAGCTGAATCGTAAACAGAATCTAAGCAGGATAGAATTGAGGCAAAGAAAAGTTGAAAAAGAGAAAGGGGAAAAGGAGGGTTCCAAAAGGCCAAGCCATTGCAGCTTGAATTAAGCAAACTGTTGGATGATTCGAATTGATTTCAGGTCAGAAGTCATGTAACAGGCTCTAAAATGATTTAACTATTTGGGATTACTTAAATTCCCCAAACCATCTCTCAGAACTTCAGTTATAACCGTTGACTTTTGAGATCATTGGCTCTCCCAAGAAATATTTTCTTGCCTAAGCATTTGGAGAAGGAGAAATGGAGCACATTTTTGAAAAGCAGAAGCCCTAACATTTAATACATCCTACAAAGTAATTTAAAAGCCTGCTTGACCTTTTAGCATAGTCTCTCCTTTAAAGGGACACACCCATTTTGAAGACTGAGAACACGTCTAAATCAGAGAGTAGATTTTATTTGACGTTTTACCTTAGAGCTAGTTTCTCTTGGTTTTTAAGTGTCACCTGTATAATTGTGTCGAAAATAATCAATTCTGAGATTTGTCCCATAATCAATTTGTGTTTATAAGCCCATTAAGAAAATGGGGAACTGGTGAATATGTAATGATTTGTAAAATATTTTAATGTAATTTTTTCAACTGTGAAACTGACTTGGTTTTTTGATGAAAACAGGCTGCTGATAAAGTATTTTTTCTGTAAAGTGTAGTCTTTACTAAATGAGAATATGATGTATTGATTAGAGTGTGTATACACTCTTGGGTTTTTTCCCCTTTTCCTTTTTTAAAGTGTATTGCTAGGTTTTCCTTAACGGTAAACCAGACTGGCTGTATAATGTTTTGTTGTTGTTGTTGTTGTTGTTGTTGTTTTTTTTTTAACTGAAAATTGAGTGGTTTGGGATCTTGTAGAAAAGATTTAAGGAGCCTGCATATTTTAAAGGCACCACAGCAATTTTACAGCTTGTAGATAAGTTTGTATTTGATTACCCCCTACTATTTTATTTTTTTGTCATATGAATAATTTTGTAAATCCATTTTAGTCCTATCATGATCAATAATTCATGCTTGCTAATTCTTTGAAGACATTTCCTTTGCTTCGTTATTCTGTAACCAGCATGTTAATGTCAGTTCTGAGCAACTGTATTGTTCCTTATATTTTTCTGTCTGTACAGGCTGCAGACCTGGGCTGGACCCATTTACCATCTGAAAAGTCCCCTTTAAATAATAATTCTTTGGATGCCTAAGACATCCCCAAAGTACTTCGATTTGAAAACACTAATATGGTGTTAATGAAGTATTATTTGCTACTTCTCTTCTCCAAACACAACTTTCTTATTTCTGGGTTTTTTGGAGTTTTTTTTTTTTTTTTTTTTACTTGAATAGTCTCTTTTTATACCACTCCTGTCAGATGTACACCCGGTGTTACACTGAGTGCCAAAAGCTGTTAAAGTACGATTCCATTTATCCAAGTAGCTTGCCCGTCCATCTTAAATAAGATGCTTATAGCAGTGGTTTCAATTCTAATTTATAACTTTATGGTAATCAGATATGCATTCTGACCCATGCCCCAAAACTGTGAAAGATCCTTGACATAACCACCTGATAGGAAAGCTGACTTTCAAAAAAATTAACGTCACTAGATTTGTTTTTGTTTGGAAAGCACATCCACAGACACTCGGTTTATCTTTGATTACTTTTTTAAAACAAGCAGCTTCCCATCTGGAACTTGAGATGCTCAATGTAAGAGATGACGATGGATCTGATTAAATTTAGTTAAAGACTTTCCCTCTTGAGACCCACTGTGTCAAGGAACCAACCCACAGAAGTAAATATACATGGCTTACAATTCAAGTGTGATAGGTGTTAATGTTACCCAAGTTTTGCCCAGCTAAGTATTGTAGATTTTTAACTCTAGCTATTTTCATAGCACTTAAGGCAGATCTTCACTGAAAGCAACAGAAAAGCTTCAGTTTTTCCTGTCAGTGGGCCAGCTACACTTTGGGAAGAAAAAAAAAAAATCTGCCTGCAGATTTGATAGTATTGGAATATGAGGTTAAATTTTTTATTTTATTTTCTTCCTTAATAGTAGGTTTGTTGTTTTTATACACACAAACACATATGTAAGTATTTTGATACATTATTTGTTATTTGTATGCATGTGTATTCACATATGTATACTGTTAGACTTTTAATTATTGCTTTCAGAGTACCTAAGATTAGGACTTTTAGGAGCATTTGGAATACATTGCCATTTCCAAGTCAAGGAGTTAATTTTTAAGTAGGTTTATGTTTCATTTCACACCTGCCACTGCTTTGAGGATCCTTATTTTCTCTTCATAATCGGCAGGCTGTCCCTCCTACTTGGTTTTAGGAATAGTAGTATATTTTTTCCAACTAACCAAGTTACTGTTAACTAGGCCGCTGGTTTAGAACTTAAAGAAAATTTTCAACTTTAAAGCCCAGCAAGAGTTTTAATTTTTGATCTTTAGTAAAATAAAACTTTAAAAAAAAATAGCCCATTATACTGGTGCTACACTGCCTTGGGCAACTACTGTTCATAATCAACCATCACCGGAATCATACATTTACACCTGTTAAGTGTGCAAGGACCTAGTAAAGCCTTAGAACAATTGTTGGGTTTGTTTTTGTTTTGGTTTGGTTTTTAAGCGGTGTGCAATCTTGATTGAAACTGTCACAAGATAAAATTGTCTTGTGTGATATTCAGGTCATTTCATAGCTGTCTTGAGTTGGCAAGGAGACTAGAAGGAGTTATTTTTTTTAATAATTTCTCAAAATATTTTGAGCTAGATACCCAATTCCCCAGGTGATTTTTATAGAATAAGATCATTATCTGCTGAGGATTTGGGGGATTTGTTTTTTTTGTTGTTGTTGTTTTGTTTTGTTTTGTTTTGTTTTTTAAATAAAAAATAACAACTAGGGATGATGGGACCCACCTGGAGTTTCTACTGCTGGAGAGATTAATGCTTATAGATCTCTGTAGCTGAGGAGTTCTGAACTGCACAAGGGCAAAGGCCAATAGGGCATCAGCATGAAGTCCCGTACAACGTGGTGAGCCATCAGGCTTTCTGAGGAGGGGCATGCTGGCAGGGACCTAGAGTAGAGCCAAGGCCTGGCAGCTCCCAGCTCAGTGTTCTCTGTAATGCACCAGAGGACCCTGAAGCACAGTTTCTTATTATTTTGAAATATCCACAAACCTCATTAATAGCTAGGAAAATAATACCAGGAACAGAAGAGTTGTGATCTTACTTACTTTGAAACATTTGGAAAGGAGATATGACACCCATTTCAAACTTGTCTGATTCCATCAATGTATTGCTCTATAATTATTTTGTCATTCTCTAGATTGAAATCTTGTGGTATAAGGCATTATACCTATTTTTTTAAAGGTTTTTAAATTTTATTTTTGATTATAGGCCAAGAAGTATTTAAGACACAGCAAAATGCATGTGTTTGTTATATTTCAGATGTAGAGTATTGCAGTATTCATTCAATTTAAGATGATATCTTTCTCAGCCTTGTTAGTCCTGACAAGATTTTGGCCAATGACTGCCTTTAGTGTAGCTGTATTCAGCAGAAACTGGTTCTGCTTTTTCTTTTAATTTTGCAGTCTGTAACATCATGCTATTTATTTAAAAAAAAAAAGAAAAATATAATTATTTGTATTTATGTGTTTGAACATTCCTTGGTGTTCTTTGTACTTAAAAAACAAGACACAGTAAAATATAAACATTTTTTCCTGTGTATTTACAAGCAAGACTGTGATAGTTATAAGAATTAATTGTTTCTGGATACTTTCTTGGTTGACAGTTTAATCCTCCTAAGCAGTAAAAGGCAAATGAGGAATTTGGGTCCATCAGACAGTGAGTTTAGTTACAGAATTTAAATAATTTGGTCTTTATTCAGTAAGGTAGGACACTGGTAAGTTCAGTGTTTAGTAAAGGTCAAGAAACAGATTGTATTGCAGACCAGTGCCGTTAAGTTCAATTATTGAGCCTGGAAAATAGCACATTTTCTTATTACTTCTCCAGAGATTAGTCATTGAAATTTCATTTATTTCTTACGCAATTTCCCCATATGTGTGAAGGATCAAGTCTTTTCCTGAATTAACTTTGTTCTTATCTAGTTTTACTTCCTTGAAATAGTCCAGTAGCCCAGCTCTGTAGATCATTTTAAATACTTTACTTCATAATCCAGTATAAAATACTAGGATTGCCTATAGGATAGAGATTGGAATAATTTTCCTAGAAAAATGTCTTATGGTAAGTGTTCTCCAAACTAGGGAAAAATGATTTTATCTCAATGGATAAAACTAGCTATTATGTTACATTTTGAAGGGATTCTTTTCTTATATGAATTTGCCCTAAGATGCCCAGAATTACCAAATTGGAGAGTTGGATGAGAACTCATTAGCCATCAAGCCTAACTCATGCACAGAAAGAATCCCTACTATAATACTCAACAAATAGTCACTGGGGGGAACTGAAGACTTCCAAGGAGGCACCACCAATCTCCAAGGCAGCCTGTCCCATTCTTGGACAGTGCCTGTAATTAAGTTTTTCCTGTTATCAAGATTAAATTTGCTTCTTTGTAAATTGTCTATTTCTCCTGGTTTGGGGCCAACAAAATAATCTCCCCCTCCCCCTCCACTTGATACCCCTTAAATACTTGAAGACAGCTATGATGTCCCTTCTAAATCTTTTTATTCCTGGCTAATTTCAAGTTTTTTCAACTGATCCTTTAAAATGGAGAATCCCGGTGCTCCTAGGATCCAAAGCTCTGAGATTAAATGTAACCATAGGTACCTTTGCCCCTCCCCCAAGATCTCCAACCCTTCTCTTCCAGTCTTACTTATAACTTGGGGAAGTCCAAGGCAAAAATAAGACTGCCTAAAGGGAGCAAAACTTGGGCAAATTTTTCAAGTCTTAGGAAACTTGTGGAAGAAGAAAGTGTCCTAACCCGAACACCATTATTGCTGTCTTCTCCTTAGTTTACTGTGACCCTGTAACTTGAAGTTAATTTCTATCATTGCTGAATTAGAATCTCTAGATCTACTAATGGGTCTAGAAAGTAATTATTACATTAACATTCAAATTCTACTTCAGTTTTACAGGAGAGCCTTTGGTACAGTCACAAGAATTGTGATTTGGTGAAGTCTGGAAGGTCCTCATTTTCTATTTTAGTGAGTAGTATGACAGAGTACAGAGGGCACTAGATTTAAAATGAGTAAGATATCTGGCTTCCAGTCCTCCCTTTCAGACCTTTTCTAGCTGTGTGACCCTGAACAAGTCCCCTACTTTGGGCTCAAGTTTCCTGGTTGATAATGCTCTTTGGAAGCCTCTAAAGTTTTTTGCTGTGCTAGATTCATGAATCTATGATGATAATAAGTTCATAGGATGGTAGATTTAATCCTAGAATGGACCCCAGCAGTCACACATTTAGAACTGGAAGGGATCTTATGTACCATACCATCAATACCCATTTTACAGATGAGCAAATTGAGGCCTAGAGAGGACAAATAACCTGCCTAAAGTCATCCAGGCATCAGATTTTTATACATTTTTTAAAAAATTATGAAAGCACTAATAGCCAAAAACAGGCTTTATATATTTAATTCCAGGTTGATCAGAATTAACCTGAAAAACATTTAAGTCTCAGAACTTTCATGATTCTGTTTCCAAGGCAGGTTCTATAAAAGGACAATCAAATGTTGCTTATTTTGTGGGAACTGGCTACATTATGAATTGCCCTAGTGAAGGTTAAACTCTCAGCCGTTTTCTTCCCACTCCAGGCCTGCCCTCGATGTCCAATATGGATTTGTGTGAATGTATATGTGTGGGGACTATTAACCCATTTAACATAAGCTTATGAAACACATAATTAGGGAAACTTACACAGAAAAAGACGTGCTCATTAAGTAATAAATATAAATGGCTTTCAGATTAACCACTTCATTTTTCAGGTTCTCCTACCTCAACACAAGTAATCAAGGGCCAACACTAATCAAAATCCCATAGGCATTTGAATATAGGGTATATATTTTCCTTTCCGAGTAGGATTTAGAAAACTTTCTTTTCAATTTTCTATAATGAATGAGTTGACATTTGGACTTCTGCCTAAACCAGGTTGGGGGAAGGGGAGACTCTAGTGTGCCTACATCTGGAGCTGATGGTACAATTCTGGGCAGCAAGTGATGCACTTCCCTCCCACATCATTGATAGAATCAGATTAAAGCCTAAATCAGAATCCAAAAACATCTAGATTTTGTGATAGCCCTTTAGGATGGAAAGGGATCATGGGTGAAAGAACTGGTGCATTTTTAATTGCTAAAAGAAATAGCATGGTCCTTTTGGTTTTCACATGAGAAATACCATGTAACTTAACATCAGAATTACCTTCTGCCAGAGTTAATTTGCAAGCAGACTTAAGCAGTGACTAAAATCATATAAAGAGAATGAGACGTGGTTTTTTTAACTGGGCTGCCATCTTAAAAACCTTTGACTTCTTTCTTTCTCTCTCCCCTTTCTCCGGAGTTTGTATTGTTGCAGTTCTTTCTGGAAATATATGTTGCCAACATCCTCTCTCCCCACGTTGTTGTACTCCTCACACAACACTGACAAGTGTTGGGTTAATTTTACCATGCCCACGATCAATATGCCACCCAACAGAGTCAATGATGGCCAAAACAAGCAGTGGAAGATAAGCATTTGGTCATACTTTTTTATCAGGACCACATCCTCTGGCTTGCTGTCTGGGCTGTAGAAGCAAGAGAAAGGGGTCCCATTTTTGTGATCAAAGAACTCCTTGATGTCCAGAGCGCTGCTGAGTAGATCATTCCTGTCTCGATGGCACTTTGGGGTGTAAAAGCACTAGGAAGGGGAAGGAGGGGGGGACAAAGAAAGATATGGTCAGGAGGAATGCCATGGCATGAGACAACAGCTAAAAAGTGCTGAAACGCCTTTAACCCAGCTGTGGCCTCGGTCTCATGACCATGGTACAATGGTGACGGCAGCAGAGTATCGAGACAAGGGTCCAAAACATAAAGCAATGGTTTGGCAGTCTTGGGGAATCAAAAGAAAACTCATAAGTAGGCAGCTTTTTAAACAGGGCTGCCATTTTTTAAAAATTGATTTTTTTTTTTCCTCTGTCCCTTTCCTCCACAGTTTGTATTGTTGCAACTCATAAGAAGCTTTGGAGGGTACTTCCTGGTATCTTGAGTTGTTTCTCTCTGCCTTCCTTTCACAATAGCACTCCCACTGGAGCTATTTCTCTCTTCTATTTCCTCATTTTTCTATTTGAAATTATCAACTTCTCAACTTACCCATCTTGTATCCAGCAACTAAAACTCTGGTCAGAAATATCTCCCAAGAATACTATATTGGATAATGAGAGGGTTGGGAGGAGAGGAGGAAGAAAGGGTCGATTTTCTGACACTGAGCAGCAACTCCAGAAGACAATCTTAGGTAAGAAGGGCATGGTTCTGTCAGCTGATGCTTTATTTGGGTTTGTTTGTTTTTTTAAAGCATATGAAGTTCACATAAATAACTTAGAGGAACTACAGTAGAGTCAGAGGATCAAGGCTCAAACCCTGATTCATGTATATAGTCTTAGGCATATCAGTTAACCTCTCTGACCCTCAATTTCCTCATTTGTAAAATTAAGCATCAGACTGGATCAGAGGTTCTTATCCTGAAGTCTGAACTTTTAAAAATATATATTTTGAGAACTAGATTTTAATATAATTTATTTTCCTTATAGTCCTATATATTCTTTGCACTTAAAAAAATGATTCTGAGATGATATCCATAGGCTTAGCCAGATTACCAAAGGAGTCCAAGACACCAAAAATGGTTAAAGACCACATTATTTGAGCTCTTTCCCGGTATGTCTATGATTCTATAATCCCATTCATCCTTACTTTCAGATTTTGACGTTTTTCATCTTACAGTTCTTTGATCATTTTAGTCTGCTTTCATCTCTATTCCATGGGGAAGGAAACAATATTCCCAAAGGCTCCCTAAGAGTGAGCTCTGCACCTCCACCCCAGGAGGGAAGGTTCTGCCCCAATCCACAAAAGATTGCTAGCAACCTTGGCCCTTTAAATATATCATCAGTACATACATTACCTCTGGGTTTATCTGAACAGCTTCTTCATTGTAGTGCAGGAAAGCTTTCTGGCCCGAATGGGAGAGGTTTACAGACACCTGGAGACAAGGGTACTTTCCCTGGCCCCGACAGTCAACCCCACAGGTGAACGAACAGTCCAGCCAGTCATCCTTCACATGTGTGTCCATAATGGTGCAGTTTGCCTCTTCTCGCTGTGTGCTTGAATTCAAAAATATCCATGATTTACTTCTCCTCTGAAGCAAGCTTCTGGTAGTCAGCATTTGACATACAATCAATCAAATAATGTTTGGCAGGCTCTCTCTGCTCACCACCATTCTTGGCAAAGCTGAGGCAGGACACGGAAACTGTAAACCCTAATTTCTGCCTTTGCCCTCTAAGACCTGACTATCCTGAACAAATCAGTGAGAGGTTTACTTTCCCAAAAGTCTGAGAAGTCATGAGCCAGTTTGATTCAACAAGAATTGATTAAGCATTTACTATGGGTAAAGCACTGTGCTGAGTGCTTGGAATGAGTCCAGAGCTTTGATTTCCTATTTGTGCTAACTCCTTCTTCAGAAATACCTTCTATTGATGCAGATCAGCAACTGTTCTGTAACTTTTGGTTCTAGTTGCCTAAAACACCGGGAGGTTGAGTGACTTGCCCAGGTTCACACAGTTTTAGTGTGTGTCAGGAATACATACTATATCTTCCTGCCTCTAGGGTTCATATCCACTAAACCACATCACTGTTTAGGATTTGGGAATATAAAGTCAAAACATCACTGCCCCCAAAGCTTCCTTCCAATCCAGATGATACATTGTATCTTTGGCTTTGCAATGAAGAGGCAAAACATTGCTCCCATACTTAATACATAATTTCAATTTACCAAACCATGCTATATATTAGGTATCAACAAGCAGGCAAGGGGTGAGACAGGTCTTCAACCAATAATCGTACAAAGTTAAGACTGGAAGGGACTTTTGAGATCACTTAGTCCAGTTATAAATGATAAATGACATTTTTATAATATAATAGTCTATAATATTTTATAATTTTATAATATTTTGAGGTTTGTGAAGCATTTTATAGATAATCTCAACCTTTATGGTTTGAAAACTGACTGATATCCTAGAATTGGGAACCTAGAGACAAGTATTCTCTCTCAGCCATTATCTCTCAAAGGGAAGACAAACTTGAATGATGTGAGATTGTTTGTAGCGGAGTGCAAACCAAGTTCAAGAGACAAACCAAGAGGAAGGATTGGGTGAGAGAGAGCTGAAAAGCAATAGCAGCAAGGTGAACACAGAATCCCTAGGCTCGCCCAAGACCTAGCAAACTAAGCTGGCTCATTTAGGGAAAGAATTGCCAGAACAGAGACGACTGAAATTAATAATGAGAAACTGAAGTGAGAGCTGAGATGCTGCAGAGAAGGGAGAGATCTAAGTAGGCTATTGAGCCCTGAAAGCGTCTTGAAACAAATGAATCAGACTAAAGCCATCAGTTGTCATCACTTCCTCAAGAAATGAGGCAAGGGGGAGGGGGAAAGAGCTAGGTGGCGCAGTGGATAGAGCACCAGCCCTGAAGTCAGGAGAACCTGAGTTCAAATCTGGTCTCAGACATTTAACACATCCTAGCTGTGTGACCCTGGGCAAGTCACTTAACCCCAATTGCCTCAGCAAAAAAAAAAAGAAAGAAAGAAAGAAATGAGGCAAGGTCCCTCCCCAATAAAAAAGGAAAAGTCTGTTCTTTCTATGCCTGTCCAGTAACAAACACTATAATATACTTTGCTCACTTTATTTTACCTAAACATTTCCTGTTTTGATTTTGCATCAAATATTAAGAGGGCATAAGTTAGCTAGAAACATAGCCAGGTCCTGATCAGTACAATCCTTTGAAGAAGTTGCATGTACTTGAATTTGCAAGTTCCAGCAGAATGGAAATGTCCAGTGCAAATTTGAATAATGTGGCCATTTCAGGGGATTCATTATTTGCACTAATAAAGACTTGACTGTGTAAAATTTTAAATTAGGACAGAAAGCCAAACTTCTGCTTGAACGTTGGAAATTTTCCAAATTGGGGGCTTTGAACTCTGGTTATTATGTTAATAATTTTTCATCTCATAAATTCCATAAAACAGCAAAGATATGTAGAAACAAGGATCATTGTGTTGTTGTTAGGCTACAAATAAACTAGTTCTTGTAAGAAGATGAGGTTAATTAAATCTCCCCCTCAAAAGTAAGCAGGGTAGAAATAGATCCATTGATCACCTACCAGTGTTTCAGAAGTATTGTCCCTTTTTTTATAGATGAGAAAACTGAGGCTCAAAGAGGTTTAGTGATTTGCCCATGATCAACTCCATGAGGAGTTGGAACTGGTCTGAATCATCTCATTGTTGAAAAGAGCCATACCCTGTCAGTGTCAGAAATGATATTTGAATATCGTTTAGCTGTTGAGTCCACAGGAAGTATAGATGAAAAGTCCTTGGTGCCCATTCTGTATGACTCCATAAAGAAGGCAAAATAACTATACCCAATTTAAAGGAGGAAAAACCAGAGTGAGAGAGTTTCAATTAACCTAACCTTGGCCAATTGACTAGGAAATGTCAAAGTGGGTATTTGATTTCGGCCCTAGAACTTTTTCCATGCTACCACCTGGCAAAGTATCCTGCTTTAGGTCATCCTTGGTCATTTCCTTTATTGTGTCAGCCTTTGGAGATTAGGAAACATGATGGTGACATTCTTGAGAAGATTTCTGGCCACTGATTTCTTAAACTCAAATGAGTTCCATTCATACCCATCATCAGAGACAAGAGTGACTGGCACTCAAGGGCTGGCATAGAACTCTGTTTATTGCAACAAAAATTTGAACCAGAACCAGAAGGGCACAAGCTCCCTCACAGAATGGCTCAATCATGTTCAAGAAGGTTTTCTGCTGGAAAAGATCCTGCGGGACTCATCTGAATTCTACACTAAGCATTGGTATCATCTGCCTGATTTAAATAGGGGCATTGAGAGAATTATGTAGGCAGCAGTATGGATATGCTAGACTCCTTTATAGCATTTTAACATTAAAATTAATTCTGAATCACCACAAAATTGAATCTTTGATCTCTGCCAAGGGCACACCCTAAGAGGAGGACAAATGATCTCATATGATGCTATGGGGGTGGCAGCAACAGTTTATACCTGGCAGTATTCTGCTCATAAATTGATTGTCTCTTGGGACTCCGAGTGCCAGTGCAAGCACAATCAGGTGATAGAAATGTGTATAAGACAATTTCTTTAGGCACCTTCTCCAAATAGGTGTCAAAAATAAGGGCAAGAAATAAACTTGCAAGGAAAGTCTCTTAAGAATCACAGACCACGCACTGAAGAAAGCCATATACACCCAGAGAGAGGGATGTGAAATGTGGACCACAACATAACATTCTCATACTCCTTGATTGATATTTGCTTACATTGTGTTTCCTTTATCTGATATATCGTTTGAGTAGATAAGATTTTTCTTGCACAACAATGATAAGTTTGGAAATATGTATACATTTATTCGATTTGCCAATATTTTAACATAATTAACATGTAGTGGATATCCTGCCATCTAGGGGAGGGGTGGGGAGTTGGGGGGAAAAATTTGTAACGGAAAGCTATGTAAGGGTTATTGTTGAAGAATTACCCACACATATGTTATGCAAATAAAATTTAAAAAAAAATTAAAAAAAAAAAAGAATCACAGACCACCAGGCAGCTAGGTGGTACAGTGGATAGAACACCAGCCCTGAAGTAGGAGGACCCGAGTTCAAATCTGGTCTCAGACACTTAACATTCCCTAGCTGTGTGACCCTGGGCAAGTCACTTAACCTCAATTGCATCAGCAAAAAAAAAAAAAAAAATCACAAACCACCACAGGCACAATGAGCCCCTTTTCTCTCTGTCCCCATATCCATCACTTATTCATACAGTTCTGGGGCTAGTAACACACCAGCAAATTGTTTTGCCTTTTTGTCTCTAGTGAAGAAGCACAATTCCCTTCCTGAAGTAGTGGCTATATGAGTAACTTCCACAATCAACTTTGCAGTCAAAGAAGCATTCAACAAACATCTACATGACATGTCCACTCTTAGGTACTGGGGGAGATACAAAGTTCTGCTGAGCCACAATTCTCATCCTCATGGAGTTTACCTTCTAGAAGGAGCATCAGACCTAAGCAGAAATAATTGTAACACAATATAATAACACACAAAATAAGGGGAGTCAAAAAAAAGTGCCTTATACTTTGTACTCTAAGAAAGTAGATTGTTAACCAAAAGCAAGAATCAGTGAAGGAAAGTTCCATGAAACTGAGTGGATGCCCATCAGTTGGAGAATGGCTGAATAAGTTACAGTATATGAAAGTTACGGAATATTATTGTTCTATATGAAATAATGAGCAGGATGATTTTAGAGAAACTTACATGAACTGCTGCTAAGTGAAATGAGCAGAACCAAAAGATCATTGTACACGGCAATAACAAGATTATACGATGATCAATTCTGATGAATGTGGCTCTTTCCAACAATGAGATGATTCAGATCAATTCCAATGATCTCGTGATGAAGAGAGCCATCTGCACCCAGAGAGAGACTGTGGGAACTGAGGTTGGTTCACAACATAGCATTTTCACTCTTTTTATCGTTGTTGTTTGCTTGCATTTTATTTTCTTTCTCATTTTTTTCCTTTTTGATTTGATTTTTCTTGTGCATCAAGATAATTGTATTAATATGTATGCATAAAAAAATAAATTAGAAAAAAAAAGGAAAGTTCCATGGGGATATCATATTTGCATTGAGCTTTAATGAATGGGCAAGAATCCAACAGACAAAAAAGTGGCAAGTAGTATTCTCCAGGCCCAGAAGGAAGGCACATAGATAGGAAACTATGTTCAAACGACAGAAAATTGTTTAGTTTGGCTGATGCATTAAGGATTTGAAGACAAATAATACAAGGTAAGGTAAGACAGTTCAATGGCACAGTAGAGAGAAGTCAGGCTTAGAATCAAGAAGATGCAATCTCTTGAGTTCAAATTTGACACTAGTTGTGTACCACAGAAGAGGTCTTAGTTTGCCTCAGTTTCCTCATCTGTCAAATGAGCTGGAGAAGGAAATGGCAAATCACATCAGGATTTTTGCCAAGAAAACTCCAAATGGATTCATGCTGAACATGACTAAACAATCACAACAACAAAATGAGATAAGAGTAGAGAGATAGGGTGGCACCAGAGACTTGATAGACAATAGGGAAGCCTTAAAAATTCTATTTTTGTGTGCAAAAAAAGAATAATAGAGAGGCAGTGTTACATGGTGGATAGATCATTGGACCTAAAGCAAGTGGACCAGAGTTCAAACCTGCCTCAGATGCTCAGATCCTGATTAAGTCATATAACGTCTCTGTGTCTCAGTTTCCTCATCAATAAAATGAGAGAATTTTCCTAGATGGCCTCTAGAGTACCTTCCAGTTCTAAGTCCATCCTCTAAGTGCTGTGACCAGATCTATGTATAAGGAAATGAGTCTCGCTGGTGGGGAGAGATAAAGCGAGAAATACTCATTAAGAAGTTATTGTATGCCATCTGAATCCAGAGAGAGAACTATGGGAACTGAATATGGACCAAAGCATACCATTTTCTCCTTTTTGTTTGTTTGTTTGTTTGTTTGTTTTTCTTTCTCATGTTTTTTTTTTCCCTTTTGGTCTGATTTTTCTTGCACAACATGACAAATATGTTTAAAAGAATTGCACATTTTTTAACTTATATCAGATATTTGAGGGAGGGGAAAGCTAAAGGAGGGGAAAAAATTTGGAATACAAAGTCTTACAAAATGAATGTTGAAAACTATTTTTACATGTATTTGGAAAAATAAAATACTACTGAAAATTTTTTTAAAGTTATTATGATATGATGATCAACTCTGATGGACATGGCTCTCTGCAACAAAGAATTATCTCAAACCAGTTCCAATTGTTCAGTGAAGAAAGCCATATACACCCAGAGAGAGGGATATGAAATATGGACCACAACATAACATTTTCATGCTCTCTATTGATGTTTGCTTGCATTGTGTTTCCTTTCTCTGATTTTCTTTTTTTTTCTTGTAGATAGGATTTTTCTTGCACAACTTGTCAAGTATTTCAACATTATTAACATGTAGTGGACTTCCTGCCATCTAGGGAAGGGGAGGGGACTGGGGATAAAATTTGTAATGGAAAGCTTTGTAAAGATCAATGCTGAGGAACTACCCATACATATATTATACAAATAAAAAGCTTTAATTAATAATAAAAAAAATAAAGTTATTATGATAGACCAGAAAAGTGGAAATGAAAAGTGGCAAGGTTGGAGAGCAGAATACAGATATGACAAATGTAAAAGTATAATCAATGTAATTGGATAACTGATTTTAATACAAAGGATGAGGAAGACAGATGTCAAAGTTAACACCAAGATTTCAGAGATGGCAGATTGCATAATAGTACCATTCATAGAAATAATTAATTTAGAAGGAAGAGATTTAGAGGAAAATAATTGGGTCTGGGACATGTTAAGTTTGAAGTGATGATGGAACATGGTGAAGCATTTAATTAAAGTCAACAAGCATTTATTTAAGCACCTACTATGTGCTAAAAACTCAATAAAGACTGGGGGAAAGTACAGCAAAAAAAATGTCTCTGCTCTCAAAGGAGCTCATGGTCTAGGACAGGAAGCTACATGGAAGCAATTGTGTTCAGTCAAGAAATGATTTTCTTATAGGCAGTTGAATATTGGGGCACTTAGAGGTGCTCCCAAGATCCTTCAGCACTGGAGATAAATTTAGGAGTCATCTGCATAAGGTTAGTTGCCAAAGATGAGAGTTAGAGGAACAAAATACAGGACCTTGAAGAAAACTTTAAGGTGCCAGAAGGTGGCTGAGGAGATGGAGAAGTAATTTGAATGAAAGAAAGAAAAAGCCTTTATTAAGCTCTTACTATGTACCAAGTGTTAGGAATAGAAAGACAAAAAAGCAAGGTACTCCATGCCTTCAAGGAGCTCACCTTCTACTAGTATAAGAAGAGGGGAGAACCTGGATTTCAATAGAGAAAAATATAAAGGAGTGGGAAAGGGCATGTTTTGGTTTGGGAAATCATTTGAATGATGAATTGATTGATAGACCTGTCAAGAATGGATGCATTCATTTGATTGCTGTTTCCAGATCAAAAAGTGAAAAGTGAACAAAATTAAGCATCTGTTTGCCGGGTGCTGGAGACTGACTTTGTCAGCTATATAGACATAAAATCATTTATATTATTGGCAGCATGCCAGGAAGATGACCATAGATCAGCCTGCTAGGGTTTGAGCTGGGGTAGATATGGAAAACTCTAAGCAATTAGGTGCCCAGGACCCTAAGGCAAGGACAGATAGAAAAGTTTGGATCAGTGAGAAGAAAGATGGCAAAAGAGCATCAGCAGCAAACAAAAAGAATATGGTGACCTTCTCCTGCTCAAGAAAATCCAGTACCTCCCTATTTCCTCAATACATCATGCATCTAAAAGCTCCTTACAGTTATGTTTCCTGATCTTTCATATATTCTACTTCAGCTAAATTAGCCCATTTGCTATTCCCAATCTCATCATTCCATATTCTACCTCCATGTATTTACAAAGATAAGTCCCCTACAGCTGGAATCCAACTCTCGCTTCCTTCAACGCTCAGCTAATGAGCTAACTTCAAAGGGAAGGTCTCTCCTTAAATTAGCATACACACAAACATGATCCCTATTTCCATACCTGGATTCTCTAGTGGAATGGAAACTCCTTGAGAGTAGGGATTATTTTTTACTTTATCTTTCTATCCCCAGTGTCTAGTACTTTAATATTTGTTAAGATCAGATTCTATAGTTGCAGGAAAAGAAGGAGAAGGAATCAGTGAGGAAAGAGATTAAAGATGCAAAAGAATCATTGATAGAGAAGGGCTCTAGATGAGGCAACCATCATCCAGAGAGCAACCGCTATGGAGACTGGTCCTACCATCCTCACCAGCGTTAACCACTGACCAATTACCATCAGCAACAAGTACGTCAGCCTAGCTAAGGTAGTTTTATACTCTGAAAGAAAGCCAGAAGCATGTACCGAGAAAACCAAACTACATCAACTCTCAACTACTACATCCCTCAAATCCTGGTGGAGGCAACTCCGAGCCCTGTGCCCAAGGGCACTAATAAGTGTCCCCCAAAACACCAGTTGCACTTGGACTCTACAGGCCTGCCAGGACCGAAGGAATTTTCTCCCCCAAAATCCTTGGGATTGTCAAATGGTTCAAAGTCAGCGATGGATATTTTTTTAATCAATGGATATGACCCTAAGGAAGATTCATTACCATCCACCTTGCACCTTTCCATCTGCCCTGTAACTGAAGCCTCCACTATGTATCATCTCCTCCATTAGAATAGAAGCACTTTGAGAGCAGGGACTATATCTTGTGACGTTCCAAGCCTTCACAGGAAATAAGAGTTGATATTTGTTTAGTGTCTTATGGCAATAAGAAAGCCCAGCACCATTTTTTCCCTTTTCTTCCTCAAAATGACTGTATGAGGCAGCCAGAAGGCAGTAGTATCTCCATCTGACAGATAAGTAAATTAGAGTATAGAGAAGATCTAGATTCACATCCAGCTTTACACTTACTAGCTGTGTGTCATTGAGCTGGGATATGAGCTGCCAGTTCAAGTTTAATGCTCCTTGCATCAAGCCATGTCACTTCTCCCACCCTTTTCACAAATGTGCTATGTTGGCTATCAGTACCAGAAGTAATTCCTTTGTTGCTGAAGAATTATTTTGTCCTAAACATTGAGAATCTCTGAAGTGTACAACTAAAGAAATATAAAAGGAATGATATAATGAAAAGGACTCCTTAGGGAGGCAGTGGTCAGAAGTAGTGGGTTCAAATCCAGATTTGTTGTTAGCTGTGTAGTCCTGTGTTAATGGAGACAATTAATTGTGTATTACCTGTCTAACAAGTTTGTCATTAAGAAAAGAGATTTGTGAGCCTTTCACGTGAGTTTTTATTTAAGTATGAGCTATAATTATAATGGCATTATAGAATGATGCTATACATAATATTATAATAGTATTATATTACACACATAATATTATTATAATTGCATTATAATAATCAATAAAAACATTAATATTGTAGCATAGGACCCTATGACTTATAGAAAATTCTTGAAAGGCTTTGAATCAAGCACTGATCACAGAAGAGATTTTCCTCCAAGAGCTTCCAGAAATATTCCTGGGCTACAAACTATTATAATCTTGATTCAATCCTTACTGAGTTGACCTCAACTGTAGCACTAATACACCAGGAAGACAGTCTAAAATAGTACCTAAAATTCTAAGAGCAACATCACTCAGTAGATGGGAGTATGACCACAGAATTAATTCTAAATTGCAGAAATGTTTAAATAAGCAAAGAATGACACTGCTGGACAGTAAAAAGAAGACTGATTTTGTAGTGAAAAGACCTGTGTTTGGCCCCCAGTTCTACTTAGGTCAACTGGATCAAGGTCATTTTGTCTCTCTGGGCCTACTTCCCCATCTCAAAAAGAACAGACTAGGAAATCTCTTAAATGCCTTTCTGCTCTAAATCCATGTCCTATTCTCTGTCACCACCCAGTTATTCACTGTACTCTTAGCAGAAATATTTATTTTGCCCCCATTTGTCTGGCTTTGTTTTTGTAATTTTATAATGACTTAAAAATACTCAATTACTTAAAACTTTAATCATCTGAATTTCATATTTAATTATGTGTGAACTTATGAGGCCTATAAATGGGACTCTGGTTTCAAGTAATCAAATAGCATTCATGGGCGAAATAGCGGTAATTGGTATAATAATTCAGTAAGTGTGGATAGAAGGGATGCTCACCAAATTTATTTCCACAGGCCTCAAGTGCCAATGTGAACATCTTTAGCATCCATTATCTCCCCAAAGTCTCTTGAAATGTCAAAGTGACTACAGATTCCTTCTTGAATAGTGTACCATTTCAGTCTGATAAATTTCAGGTGACAGACTTATTGAAACATAGCATCAAGGAAAGAACTAAATCAGAAGAAAGGGGGTGCAATACTATTTCACCATCACTAAAAAGAGCAGGCTACTCTATGATATCATAGATCTGAGCTCTCAGATATATTTACTGCCTTGTTCAAAGGCAAATACCTCCTTGACTCATAACTAAATCTTTTAAAACATTAAACTGTCAGGACTCTACCAGGGAAATCTCTTAAAGAAACTTTCTTTATAATGAGCTTTCCTGCTTATACTATTTCAGACAATAAATTTGATTTAAGAAGGACCGAGTCACTCAGAAATTCAGTATCTTTCCCACCAATATCAGCCTCCCTCAGTGACTTAGAAATTGTTCCTGTTAACATTTAATAGGTTGAGTACAAACAGGACAAGATGTTGTCTCCAGAAGGTCTAACTCATTGTGTGACCTTGGATGGATGACTTTCCCTCACTGGATTTGTTTCTTTATAAAATGTTGGAGTTGTCATTCTGGAGAGCAATTTGGAACTATGCCCAATGGGCTATCAAACTGTGTATACCCTTTGATCCAGCTGTGTCTACAAAGTCTGTATTCCAAGGAGAGCATAAAAAAGGGAAAAAGGCCCACACGTTCAAAAGGTTTTGCAGCAGCCCATTTTGTAGTGACAAGGAACTGGAAACTGAGTGGATGTCCATCAGTTGGGGAATGGCTGAATAAGTTATGGTGTATAAATCTGAACATTATTGTTCTATAAGAAACAATAAGCAGGATGATTTCAGAGAGTCCTGGAGAGAATTACATGAACTGATGTGAAGTGAACTAAGTAGAACCAAGAGAATATTGTACATGGCAACAAGATTATATGATGATCAATTCTGACGGACTTGGCTCTTTTCAACAATGAGGTGATTCAAGGCCATTCCAATAGACGTGTGATGGAGAGAGCCATTTGTATTCAGAGAGAGGACCGTGGGGATGAAACATAGTATTTTTAACTTTTTTGTTCTTGTTTGCTTGATCTTGTTTCTTTCTCATTTTTTTTTCCTTTTTGATCTGATTTTTCTTGTATAGCATAATAAGTGTGGAAATATGTATAGAAGAATTACACATGTTTAACCTATATTGGATTACTTGCTGTCTAAGAGGGGGTAGGGGAAAAGGAAGGAGAAAAATTTGTAATACAAGGTTTTGAAAGGGTGAATGTTGAAAACTTTGCAAATAGCAAAAAGTTATTATTTTTTAAAATGTTGGGGTTGTACTAGGTAATGTCAGAGACCCTTCCAAAACTAGCATTCTACAACTATAGGCCACTGAAAATGTGCATGGTTTAGAGAGCCTATTATCTTCTATGAGCTCAGATTAATTAATTGGCAAATTTTGACCTAGTATGATCACAAGATCATATATCTGATGTGGAAGGTCCTGAGAGGTCAGCTAATCCAATTTCCCCATTTTTCAAATAACGAAACTAACTTAAGATTCTGAAGAAAGGGTGCGGGAAATAGTCTCCATCACAGAAGACATCATAACTTCACTGAATAATGCTGTATTTAAGGTCAGGAAGATCTGAATTCAAATCCTACTTCAAATTCCTGGGCAGATCACATAACTGCTCTCAGCCTCAGTTTCCTCAGGTAAGAAAAGCACCTTGCTCATGGAATTGTTGCAAGGATCCAATGAAATAACACGTGTAAAGTACTATACAAATCTTAAATCACTATATAAATGCTAGCTATTATTATAAGGATATCATCCTTCTATGGAATCTGGTTATGGTCTTCTATATATATCCTCACTTGTCTATGTCTGACCTAAGACAGGATTCTTGGGGAGTGGAGAGAGGAGGAGAGGAGATAGAACACTGGCCCTGAAACCAGGAGGATCTGAGTTCAAATCTACTTTCACTTGACTTGTAATAGGCGTGTGACCTTAGGCAAATCATTTAACCCCAATTGCCTCATCAAAAAAAAAAAAAAAAAGAATGAATGTGATTTCAGGCTATGTAATGAACATTAATGTAATTAAAACAGTATTGACACCAGCGTTCAATTATATAAAAAAATAAAATAAGATAAAATGTGATTCCTGAACACCATATTCCAGATGTGGGCTGCCCAGGGTACTGAACAGAGTATAGTATAACTTCACTTCATTGGACACTAGGCCTTCTTTCATAAAGCCTGGAATAGTGTTAGTAATCTTAGCTGCCATAACTCATACTTGGCTCCTATTGAGTTTGTCCAGCCCATGAGCAGTGCTGCATAAAATTAGCATTTCTTTTGGCTATTTGTTCCTTACCTGAGCATGAAAGGTTTTAGAATGGTGACTCCAAGCAGAAAAAACATAAGGACAGAGAAACCCATCATTGCAAATCCCAAGAGAATAGCTCGATCTTCTCCTGCAGTGGAAGGGAGCTTTTTCGGCACATCTTGGACTGATTTTCCAACACTACAGTCTTTGTTTTTCCTCCCATCAGAAGCAGAGAAGGCTGACCTTTGACAAGATTGATTAAAAATATTTTATTTCAAAATTATCATTATAATCCCCTATAAGTGTAAAAATTTGCCAGCTCCCCAAAAGAAAAAAAAAATATTCCCATTTGGTGTCATTCCCAGATAAGAATATAAATGAAAACAAAGTAAACCCACACTAATTCAGACTAATTGGGGGAAAGACTGGTCTACATTAATCAAAAGTTTTCATCAGAGAATTTTTTAATTGAATGCATTTTTGTCCCTTTCAAAAAATAAACTCATCTGACTATCCAATGTGGCACAGAGGAAGAGCACTACATATAAAGTCAAAGACCCTAGTTCAAATCCCAGATCTTTCAACTTATTACCCATGTGATTTTAAGCAAGTCACTTAACAGTTATATCTCAATGTGTAAAATGAAGTAGTTTGACTAGATGATTTCAAAGATTACTTCCATCTCTCAGAATCCCTAGTTGTTTTTTTTTTTTTCAGGAAACTTTTGTAGGTATATATAAAGTATTCTCAGCTCCTAAGACACTCCTCCCTCCTCAGAAACCACCCATAGATTTGTTTCTATTTTGCATGTGTTTTGAAAATACTAACAGCACCAGCCCTGAAGTCAGGAGGACCTGAGTTCAAATTTGATCTCAGACACTTAACACTTCCTAGCTGTGTGGCCCTGAGCAAGTCACTTAACCCCAATTGCCTCAGCAAAAAAAAAAAAAAAGGAAGAAAAAAAAGAAAAGTAAAGAAAATACCAACATATATAAGTTATGCTACATAAATGTTGTTGTTCTATAAGAAATGATGAACAGGCTGATTTCAGAAAAACCTGGAAAGACTTATATGAACTGATGCTGAGTGAAGTGAGCAGAACCAAGAGAATATTGTACCCAGTAATAAGATTATGTGATGATCAACTGTGATGGACTTGGTTCTTTTCAACAATGATTCAAGGTGATTCAAGGCAATTCCAAAAGTCTTGGGATGGAAAATGCCATCCAAACCCAGAGAGAAAGCTATGGAGCCTGAATAAGAATGTAAGCATTTTCACTTTATTTGTTTGTTTGTTTGCTTTTTTTCTCACGTTTTTTTCCTGTTTGTTTTAATTTTTCTTTAACAACATAACTTATATGGAAATATATTTAGGTGATTGTACAACTATAACCTAATTCAGATTATTTGTTGTCTTGGGGAAAGGAGAGATAAGGAGAAAAAACTTGGAACACAAAATCTTACAAAAATGAATGTTGAAAACTATCTTTACATGTAATTGGAAAAATAAAATAATACTGAGAGAGGGGAAAGAAAATATCTACAGATGTAAATATCCAGTCTAGTTTCCCTGAAAAATTTTTTTCTGTGTCTATTTTGTATTTGTATTTTTAGCACCTATCATTGTACTTGGAGCCCAGTAAGTACTGCACAAATACATGTTGATTAATTGACTTTGTCCATGCTAATATATGAACATGTGTAATCTGTTGAAATCTTTACATTACTCTAGACCCTAAAGGTTAACTAAAAGACAGATTCACAATCTCATGCTCCCTTCAATGTCATAAAAATTGAATAAACTTAGTTAAGCAAATTCATAATCTCCTACATCCCCTAGAGAAATAAACCTACTTAAACAAACTCCATTGGTAAACTAAGTCAGGTTACAGATTAAACTGCATTTAGAAGGTTCACACACACAATTGGCTGATTGAGGGAAAAATTTACATGTCACTAAGACAAACAAGAAAACTGGTGTCAGGGAAATCCTTCCTTACACAATTAGCTAGGGAAGCTAACAAATAACTAAGTCTCTTTGGGGAGCTCGAATTCCCTTTTGGTTTTTACCAAAAGAATGTCAAGCAGTCTATCCTTAACATTATTATTCCAGAAGTCAAGATTTTGATTGGATGAGATTAATATTAGAGAAGACAACTTTTAGTTAACCAAAAGTTGCACAAGGAATTGGCCTGAGAACTACATTATAAAAAATGAATAAAAGGAAAATCAAGATTCAAAAATTTCCCATAACAACTATACTGGTCAATTTTTTTTATCTAATTCCACATCATAACAAAGGATGTGCCTTTTACACATTCATTTTTAAAAGGACATTCTTCTCTCAAAATCCACTAATTCATTGTTGTTTGAATTGTGAACTGATCAACCATTTTGGACAGCAAGCTGGAATTATGCCCACAGAGTTATAAAACTACCTTTACTCATTGACCCAACAAGACCACTTTTAGATCTAGAACCTATATGTTCTAAAATGTTTATAGAAGCTTTCCTTGTGGTGTCAAAGAACTGAATATTGTATGGATGTCCATCTATTGAAGAATGGTTAAACAAGTTGTGGTATATGATTGTGATAGAATACTACTGTGCTATGAGAAATAATGAGCTCAATGATCTTATTTTTATTTTTTTTGTTAAGTAATTGGAGTTAACTGACTTGCCCAGTGTCACATAACTAATAAGTGTTAAGTGTCTGAGGCTGATTTGAAC
Organism: Myrmecobius fasciatus; assembly: GCA_023553655.1. Lineage (NCBI taxonomy): Eukaryota > Metazoa > Chordata > Mammalia > Dasyuromorphia > Myrmecobiidae > Myrmecobius > Myrmecobius fasciatus. The sequence continues at coordinate 37,789 of JAJPUD010006041.1, read as the reverse complement.
TCAGATCCTCCTGATTCCAGAGCCAGTAGTCTATCCACTGCATCATCTAGCTGCCCTGGGCTCAGGGGTTTTAGAAAAATATGAAAAGTCTTGGATAAAACAATAGTGAAATGAGCAGAACCAAGAGAATACTGCGTAAAGTAACAGCAATATTGTTTTAAGAACAGCTTTGAATGAATAGGTTTTTCTGGCTATTATAAATACCCAAATTAAGTATAAAGGAGATATGCAGAAAGATGCTGTCTGCATCCAGTAAAAGAACTAATAAATAGAAGAATGTATAGAATAATTTCATATATATATATATATGTATGTGTGTGTGTGTGCATGTCACACATATTGTGTAGACACACCTATTTGTGTCTAATGATAGACATCCTGGAGAGTGGGAGGATGCAGAGGGAGAGAGAGAAAAAAAGAAATGTACCTGATAACTGTTGTATATTTAAAAGTAATAGCAAGTTGTGTATAATAGATCTACGGTTTCATGTGCAATTATGTTTTTTTTATTATACTGTTATGGAAATGCTTATTTTATTCCATAAATTAAAAAGAAAATAATTTTAAAAGAGAAACCCGAATTTGGAAGGAAATCTAGAGTTTACAACACAGTGATATCTAAGTGTCAGCAGACAGAGGGAGATGGGGAGGATAAGGTAGTCTGTCCACTGCTTCGGAAGTTCATGAGACCACAGTGTTAGAATTGGAGTGTTCAGACCTGGGAGGTCTAAACCAAGCCACTCATTTTTACCAAGGTGGAATTGTCCAAGATAATCCAGGTAGCAAGTGTTAGTGGCAAGAACCCAGATCCTTTCTCTCTCCAATGTTCACCCTTAAGTAATTGGAGTTAACTGACTTGCACCCTTTCACAACATCACATGCCATATTAGTATACTTTTCATATACTTTACACTCCCCCTGCCCCTGAAACTCAACAGAAACTCTTAGGATAGAATATTTACAGAGAATAAATGTCAGGTCCCTCCTTCTTATTCCCCCACAACAACTTCACTTTCACTTTTTCCTCTACTATATTCCCTCTAGTATTCTCCCTTTTCTTTCCTTGGCAAGACCTAGTGACTATAAAGACTACCTCAGGGAACACAGGCAACCCCAGCAAAGCCCCAAGAGGCCACCTAAGAAACCCTGATTCAGAAGTTGGCAGGATCCATGGCAATCTATTTATCACACACCAGTGAGCTAATTTTGAGATCTGAAAAGTCCCTTGTTTTTCTCCTTAATCCCACCTGGGCAGAATAGACAGAGAGAGTAGAAGAAAACAAAATTCAAACATTAATGCTATATGAACAGATCTGAAAAGAAAGTAACTGTGAGGAGACTAGTCTAAAGTCCTGGATTTAAGTCCCAGATGTGAAACTGACTAACTAGGTGACCATGAGCAAGTCCTTAGATCTCAAGTGCAGATACCTTTTGTCAAGACACTATATGCCCAAAAGGTGACTTCTGGTACTATGGACAGCTCCGGAATTAAGCCAAGACCTTCCAGGGGATGTTCTTAAGGATCCAGAGAGTATTATGGGAGGAATTATCTCCTAATAAGGTCCTGCTGGGATTCTTAGTATTTTTCATGGCATATACTGGTACCAGCAGGACTTAATAACATCAGTTGGGAAGTTATTATACCATGTTCCCTTTCTAAAATGTTAACCTAAAGGCCTTCTGAGGAATGGTCAGATCTCTAGCCCCTCAACTCTTCAGGGAGAGCTAATAACACTTGAAATTTGGAACTACCTCTCATTAGAGACCTGCAAAGCAAATTTTAAATGTCATAAGGGAGTTCCAGTGAGACCATAACATAAAGATGATTGCTTACTCTCTGGAATGAGATAGAGGAAGAATGGTTGTTTGTCCTCCATTCTCAAATGGCATGGGGGGGAGGGTGATGCCATGACTTGCAAGTGAATTGGATTTAAGTGAGGGAGGACTGGGCAAGGTCACTTGCTTCACTTTCTCCTCCAGAACCATCTGGGTCCAGTGGCCATAAATCAGAACAATTGGAGAAGAATATTTTTATGTTCTTTCGACAGATCCCTTCCCTCAGTTGCTAGTAATTCCCCAATCACTCTATCTAATTTGTGTATGCCCTATGTGGACATGTTGTCTGCCGTAGGGAGATTGTAAACTCCAGGAGGGCAGGAACTATTTTTCTTTCATCTTTCCATCCTCAATGTCTAACATAGTATAGATACTTAATAAATACCTTTTGATTAATCAATTGACAAAACTTCTAAAGAATATGTTGTCTTTGATTCTTTCCGAGTTTGCCCACTCTTACTTATAGATATGTAACTGGGAATTCTGTCAGAAACTAGGGCAAATAAAGGAGAAGAGGAAGATGGGACACCCCTCAAGACTGACTGATGTCATTGTCACCACTGCTCTAACCCAAATTAGGAAGGAGGGATTCATGAAGAAGCAAGTGATAGTGACAGAACACTTGGGGGAGAAAGTGACACTCAGGCCAGATGAGAAGGAAGTACTTCCTATCCCAAACCCTGACACAAGAAAGGGAACAAAATAGTTCTTTCTCACAGCAGACCTCCATGTTATATAATCTTCCATCAGTCTTACAGTCTCAAGGTGATTATATCACCACCACCATCACCAAGTCACTATCCTGGATCAAAACTCTGATCGCCCAGTGGGTTACATCTCTGCCTACCTGAAGAACTGGAACTTGCTATCTCTATCATCATAAGATCATAAATTGAGAATTAGAAGAGACTTTTAAGGCCACCAAATCAAACCACCTCATTTTTAGAGAAAAGAAAACTAAGGTGAAGTCACTTGCCAAAAGTCACACAGATGGTAAGTGGCAGAACCGGGGTTTGAACTCAGCTCCTGTGACTTCAATCCAACATTCTCTACACCACACCCTACTGCCTCTCAAAGAAAGTCTATCAGGAATATAAGGAAGCCTACAGAGAAGAGATTCCATAACAAAGAAGCAAAGCAGATTGTATTTTCCAATCCAGACCTGAGTCCCAGACTGTTATTGGGACATTACTAACCAGATGGCTTTCAATTTCACAGAAACACAAAATCTGAGAGTAGAAAATGTAGTGATCTAGTCTAAGCCATACCCCAAAGGAATCTCCATTATAACAGGACAAGTAATGGAATACAAATAAGTGAGTGTGCCTGAGAACTTTAATCGAATTGCCTAACTTACTTATCTTAACTGGATCCTTCAAATTGTAGATATACTTCTCATAGGATCCTGAAGCTTAATCTTATTAGACAGAATAAGAACAAATCCCTCTCAGAAGTCTGCTCCTGACTAACTGACTGAACTTTCCCATGTACCACAGCAGCCTTGTTTCCCTGAAAATTCACTGTCACTCTGATCCCTTCTTTAGCTAGATTGAGGTTAATCTGACCTTTATTTTTTTTAATTGCCCAGGTCATCCTGTATTTACTGTTCCCTGCAAAATAGAAATTTTCCATACTTTTTCCTTCCCCCTTTCAGCTTTTTTCATGTTGTCTTTCCCCATTAGAATATAAGCTCCTTGAAGCAGGAACTGTCTTTCTTTTTGTGCTCATAATGTCAGTGCTTAGTACAGTGCTGACACAGAACAAGAGCTTAATAAACATATATTGACCTGACTTGATGGACTTGTCTTACATTCTGAACTTCTGCAAAATGTGACCATTTCTTCATTGAGTTCCCTGTGGGAGTGGGGAACTTCTAAACAAATGTTCTACTGAATTAATAATATTTCCTTTTTAATTGTTTACAAGGCATCAGAGACTTTCTCAAGTCATCATTTCTGTACATTTATTTTCTCAGTTTAAAAAGAAATTATTAAACAAACTCTCATCGGAAAGTGCAGTACAATTCATCAGATTGAACGGGAAAACTGGGTTCTGGATTAATTAGTCATTTGGGGAGTGAGAATGGGAGAGCATTTGCTTTGGAGGCAAGCTTACAACTAATTATATCGTGAGCATCCATCAGAGCTGGGAGCAAAATAACAGGCTTGTTTCCCTCCCTGTCGTTTTTTTTTTTTTTTTAACTTCTAATGTCCAAGTTTAATAGTGTTCATGACACATAGCCATAAAGGTCACTTATCTTCCAGAAATATTGTTTTTCAGAATTTGTTTTTACTCCTTCCCCTATCCTGCCTCTGGTTCCTACTTTGTCTACTTACCATTTTCCCCGATTTCCCTCTTCCTTGCATCCTCCTCCCCCTTGACTGAACCCTATTTTTATCTTCCCCAGTCTCCTATATATCTGTGTCTGTATTTAAAGGATAAAGTAAGTGACACTGGGGAGGTAGCTAAGAGCTTCAGAGTCTTATTCATGACTGCCTCTCTGTTGATCACAAGAGAGGAAGCATCCTTTTCCCTCCACCTCTTCCAAGCTGTATTACTTTGGGCAAATAACTGAATCTTTCTGAGCCTCAGTTTCCTCATCTGTAAAAAAGAGAATAATAATACCTACACTATATACCTCATGGGATTGTTGTAAGGATCAAATGAATTGATATATGTAAAATGGTTTGTCAATCTCAATGCATATATTCAAGGAATATTACTTATGAAACACTTTGTATTTTAAGCCTCTCATTTTATACCTAGAATCTTAAGGCCCTGAAAAGTTATGACTTGCCTAGAGTCATATACTTGGCAAATTATGGAGCTGGGATTTGAACCTAGAAGTTCTGTATTCAAATCCAATATTCTGCTATGTGATGGGACTCCATCCTAATTCCATCTTTGGCCTTGACTCATTGATACAATGAATAAATCTTATAATTTTTAGGTGATCTGAGTATTAGAATGTTACATCCGAGGAGCCAATGTTTGTATCGATTTCATGCCCCTGCCCAACATCTGCCTTTTTTCCAGCCTCCCAATTCCTCTTCTCCTTTCTGGCAAGCCCCATTATTGGCCAAGAGAGTACAAAGTGCCAGGACAGACTATGTCTCAAGGTTCTTAGCATCAGGTGAAAGAAGTCTTGGTTTAATTGAATTCAATAAACATTTGAACTATCCATGCTACTGGGGGCAGACATGATAGGAAGAGCTGGGAATGCAGAAACAATGATAGAATAGTCCCTGACTTCAGGAAACTTATATTCCTGGGAGGAAATCACACATACTCAGATAAATAAATACAAACACATTATTATATAAAAATTGATCAACACACATAAGTAAAAACCTACTATGTTCAAAACATAATGCTAAGGACTAGAGATAAAAGGCAAAATGAAGTTGTTTCTGCCCTCAAGGATCTTTACTGTGGGAAAAACAAGTTCTACATAGCTAAGGAATTACAGAAATTACTCAAAGTAAATTCAAAATAATTTCTGAAATCCTAGGTACCGAAATCCCAGCCCACAAGTGGATCCCCATCACTTTTCCTCCTTTCTTTCCCCTTCTTCCCCACATAGGAAAGCCTATTAATATCCTTCAATGAGAAAAACTGGAGTTAATACAGTGAGTCCTTCCTCTCATTCTCAGCTCTTATTCAGTAAATGCCTTTCCATACCGGGAGAGAATCTAGTGTCACTTACCTTCCCTGGCGCCTCCGGCTGCCCTGAAGTGTGATCTGAATAGGAACGTTGAACGGCTGCATGAGGCCAGGGGGCTGGGCAAAATGGACTCCTTTCACTTGGCCTCCAAGGGAGCAAGGGAGGGTGAAGTTTAAGACTGAACGGAAGTGCGGTCCCTGAGGAAGCCATCAGACGCAGTCTCCAAAGCAGCCATCACAAGAACCTACTGCCTCTCCCAGTTCTTTTGATTTCCTACTATTTGAGATCTCTTGGTCTCCTTGAGAATGGTGAACTTCCTGCCTGGCCCTTGGGATGCCACAGGACCCTGGTTCATCCCAATTGGACATTTTTAAAGATGTTCAAAAGAGAATGGTCAGTTTTCGAGACATAAAGCTTCTAGCCAATTATTAGCTAATTAAAAGCTGCTTCTCTATCACCTGTGTCTCTGCTTCAGCAACCTGATGCATCACCATGGAAACCTAAACTCTTGTGGAAAGTTAGGTGACCACAAGGGACCACTTTGTACTTGGTAAGGAATATTTTCATCTCAAGGTTAAGGGGGAAGGGACATGGCACCCTCACCAGCTTACTCTGTGGTAGTAAATAGCTTAGAAGTCACTTCTGGGTCTGACAGTGCCTCAGAATCACATAAAATTTAAGAACTTACAGTAGTCAAATAAATTAAGATGCATAAAGTACTTTGCAAGTCTTAAAGTGCTATAAAAATGTTCAATTGTTGTTCTTATGTGCCAAAAATACAAAGAAAAGCAAAAAAGATGCTCCTTACCTTCAGAGGAGCTCACATTTTTATGAGGGAGAGCACAGTAAAATAATTTGGGGCATAAAATGTATGAATAGTGCTTTGTTGTTGTTCAATCCTTTTCGGTTGGACCTTCATTTGGGGCTTTGCTGGCAAAGGTACTGGAGTGCTTTGCCATTTCCTTTTCCAGCTCATTTTACAGATGAGGAAACTGAGGCAAGCAGAGTTACATGACTTGCCCGTGTCTTATCTTGCTACACCTTAGAAGTAAATGAATGAACTACCTTTCGTAAAAGCTTATCAAGGAACTGAGGAGTTAGCTATTGGCCCTTAACAATTAAGATGAACATAGCTGGTGGGGACTCAAGATGATGGCAATGGAGAAGATACACCCCAAACCCTTCAGGTTTGAGCCCTGAGAGACAAATGAAGTTTGCTTGGCTCTGCAAAAAGTGAGCCAGGACATACTCCCAACACATGAATATCCAACAATAGTAAGAATCATTTGTACAAGGAAGCAAAAATCTGACCTCAGACACTAGCTGTGTGACCCTGGGCAAGTCACTTAACCGTTTGCCTCAGCTTCTTCATCTGTAAAATGAACTGGAAAAGGAAATGGCAAGCCACTCTGGTACCTTAACCAAAAAAAAAAAAAAAAAAACCCCTAAATGGGCTCATGAAGAGTCAGACATGACTGAGAGAATGGAACAATTCATAGAATCCTAGGTAAGTCAATTGAATTAAATGCCTGTTTTGTGCTAAACTCTGGGGATATGACAAAACAAAAATAGTCCTTACCCTCTGGAAACTTATATTCCATTGGAGTGAGGAGGGAGATTAATGGGAAGAAGAATACATCATATACATATACAAGTAAACACTAAGTCATTTCAAGAAGGAGAGACTAAAAACTAGGGGCATTAATCAGATAAATCACTTCTACCTAATGTATGATATTGTTGAATGAAAAAAAGCATATTTACTTCTATATCATTTATTTTGGTACAGTTTGTCCCCATACTATTTAGATTCTAATCTCTTTCCCAGTTTTATGCCCTGAAAATTCACATTGTAGATTATAAATAAGATTTATTTTAAGTGAAATTAAAAATAAAACATAGAGTCTTAAAACTTGAGGAAGGAGGGCAACTCTCTGCTCCTAATGCTGAATGAAATCATGAGGCCTTCACCAAATCTTCCATGCCCGATGTCCCAGACCATATTAGGAGAGTGGATGACCCCTAGCATTTTCAGACTCAAAAGTCAAAGAAGAGTGAAATTCTTGGACTGCCACAATAAAACCTCCCACTGCCTCAAATTATTTCTGCAATCATTTAAAATTACTAATTTTATGTCAAGAATTATCATGGTCTAGTCACATAGAGGCCTCTCTAAGATTTGATTTCTTCATCTGTAAGATCCTAGGATCATTACACCTGTCAAGACTGGCTAAAAGGACAGGAAAAGATAATGATGAATGTTGGAGGGGGTGTGGGAAAACTGGAACACTGATACATTGTTGGTGGAACTGTGAAAAGATCCAACCATTCTGGAGAGCAATTTGGAGCTATGCTCAAAAAGTTATCAAACTGTGCATACCCTTTGACCCAGCAGTGTTTCTACTGGGCCTATATCCCAAAGAAATCTTAGAGGAGGGAAAGGGCCCCACATGTGCAAGAATGTTTGTGGCAGCCCTTTTTGTAGTGGCAAGAAACTGGAAATTGAAAAGATGCCCATCAATTGGAGAATGGCTGAATAAATTATGGTATATGAATGTTATGGAATATTATTGTTCTGTAAGAAATGATCAGCAGGATGATTTCAGAGAGGCCTGGAGAAACTTGCATGAACTGATGCTGAGCGAAATGGGCAGAACCAGGAGATCAATATACACAGCAACAATAAGACTATATGATGACCAATTCTGATGGACATGGCTCTCTTCAACAATGAAATGTTTCAAACCAGTTCCAATTGTTCAGTGAAGAAAGCCATATACACCCAAAGAGAGGGATGTGAAATGTGGACCACAACATATCATTTTCATGCTCTCTATTGATGTTTGCTTGCATTGTGTTTCCTTTCTCAGATTTTTTTTCTTGCAAATATGATTTTTCTTGCACAACAATGATAAGTGTGAAAATATGTATACACATATTCGATTTGTGAAGTATCTTAACATAATTAACATGTAGTAGGTTTCCTGCCATCTAGGGGAGAGGTGGGGACTAAGGGAGGAAAATTTGTAACAGAAAGCTTTGTAAGGGTCATTGTTGAAGAATTACCCATACATGTTTTTCAATTAAAAAGCTTTAATAAATAAATAAATAAATAGACCAGGGATGCCCACTAAAAAAAAAAAAAAAAAAAAATCCTAGGATCATATAGATCCGGGACTTTAGAGGCCATGTAGTCCAACCCCTTCATTTTACAGATGAGGAAACTGAGACAAAGGCTGTTAAGTGACTTGATAAAATCACATAGGGAATGAGCATCGATACTGCTCTGAACCCAGATCCTCTAACTTTAGAATCGGGGAACTTTCCATTATGGTACCCCCCACTTCCTCCTAACACTTGAAGGGTCTTTAATGGTGAATGATGTGGCCAGTCCCAGCAATACAATGATCCAAGCCAGTTCCACAGAATTTATGATGAAAAATGCTATCCACTTCCAGAGAAACAGCTGGTGGAGTCTGAATGCAGATCAAAGTAAAATATTTTCACTTTCTTTTTCTTGTTTTTTTTTCTCCTTTCCCTTTCTTTCTTTCCAGTTTTTCTGGCTGTTTTCTTTTGCAACATGACTAATATGGAAATATGTTTTGCATGATTAAGCATGTGTAATCTATATCAAATTACTTGTTTTCTCAGGGAGGGATAAAATGAGTGAGGGAATTGGGAACTCAAAAATTTATTTTAAAAATGAATGTTAATGAGATGATTGAGGCCAGTTCCTATGATCCTGTGATGAAGAGAGCCATCTGCACCCAGAGAGGGGCCTGTGGGAACTGAGTATGGATCACAACATAGTATTTTCACTTTTTTTGGTTGTTTGCTTGCATTTTGTTTTCTTTCTCTTTTTTCTTCCTTTTTGATCTGATTTTTCTTGTGCAGCATGATAACTGTGGAAATATGTACAAATATATTAGATTTAATTATATTTTAACACATTTAACATCTATTGATTTACTTGCCATCTAGGGGAGGGGAGGGGGAAGAGAAAGATTTGGAACACAAGGTTTTGCTAAGATCAGTGTTGAAAAATTATCCATGCATATGTTTTGAAAATAAAAAGCTGTAATAAAAAAAAGAATGCTAAAAATAATTTTTATATGTACTTGAGAAATTAAAACATTCTTTTTTCTTCTCTTTTTAGCTGAGGCAATTGGGGTTATGTGACTTACCCAAGGTCACACAGCTAGGAAGTGTTAAGTGTCTGAGGCCAGATTTGAACTTTGGTCTTCTTGACTTCTGGGCTGGTGCTCTATCCACTGCACTACTTACCTGCCCTCAATTAAAACATGCTTAAAAAAACAACAATGATATGAATTTCTTAGGTGTCCTGGCCAACTGGATAAGGAAAGAGGAAATAAATCACAGGGCAGAAAAAAAATCCTCAAAGGATCTGGGGAGAAAGGAATCCCTGTTACAGGGAACTTTTAACAATCAATAAACTACCTGCTATTCATTCTGGTTCTTTTTTCTCAATAGAACTATGTGCATAGGGGCAGCTAGGTGGTACAGTGAGTAGAGCATCAGCTCTGAAGGCAGGAGGACCTGAATTCAAATGTGGCTTCAGACACTTCTTGGCTGGATGACCCTTAGCAAGCCACTTAACCATATTTACCTCAGTTACCTCATTTGTAAAATGAGCTGGAGAAGAAAATGACCAATCACTCCAGTATTTTTGCCAAGAAAACCCCAAATGGGGTCTCAAAGAGTTGAACATGACAGAAACAACTGAACAACAAACATTCCCAATAGCTAATGATTAGGGGGAAAGGGATTTCATTGGTATAAGGAACTCTCCGAAGAGGAAATTCTCTTTAAAAAGTCAAAGGATGACACAGTGTAAGAGTAACACTAAGAAGTTAATATATTTGTCTAGAATCACACAGCCAATATGTGTCCAGAAACCTAATCCATAGTAGATGCAAATTCTGTGTTTTAGGTAACTCCTGAGGAGAAAACTCCAACCACCCATGCAGATTGGCACCTACTCTGTAATTCCTAGTGTTAAAGAGTTTCTAGGGCACTGAGCAGTTAAAATGCCCAAAGTTACATGGCAGTATATATCAGAATCATCCTGATTCCAAGGCCAGTTCTCTATCTCCAACACCATGTTGCCTCTTCTAATTAATCTCTTAACCTCATTCCCCCCCCCCGGGGGGGGGGGGGGGGGGGGGGGGGGGGGGGGGG
>JAJPUD010006041.1:0-22829 GCA_023553655.1 Myrmecobius fasciatus | reverse complement strand
TTTTTTTTTTTTTTGCTGAGGCAATTGGGGTTAAGTGACTTGCCCAGTGTCACACAGCTAGGAAGTGTTAAGTGTCTGAGACCAGATTTGAACTCAGGTCCTCCTGACTTCAGGGCTGGTGCTCTAACCACTGCGCCACCTAGCTGCCCCGTTGGTTTCTTTTTTAATTAAAATTTTTTTCCCAGTGCTCCTCATATATTCCTGAGAGATCCTAGAGTGTAAACATTATTTGTTAGAAGCAATTTAATCTCTGGAAGCTCCTAATATGGAAAAATTGTACATAAAACTTTTCAAGAAAATTGAATAATTCAAATTTATGCTTGGAATCTTCTGTTTGTCACCTGAAAGAAACATTCTGACTCTTGAACCAATGGGAGATTCAAGAAATATTCCATGGGATCACTGAATCTTCATCACGGACCTCAGTTCAACCTGTACAGGGATGACAATCCCCTAGGGAATAAATTACCATATGTAAAGAGCTGTATAGCTCCATTTAAATGCTTCATCATCCTTATTAAATATTTGACAATTAGTTGCCTAATCTCTGCTTAAAGACCTCTATTGAAGGAAAACCCCTCATCTGCTAAGGCAACCTCTTCTCCTTTGGGATAACTCTAGTTGTTAGGAAGCTTTTTTTCTGATAGAAAGCCTCAATTTACCTTTTTGCAGCTTTTGCCCATTTCTGCTGGTTTGGGTCTCTGGGACCACACAGTCCAATTCTCTCTTCCTCATGATGACCTTCCAGACATCTAAAGATTTAACTTTAACAGCTTTAACACTCAATCTCTCCTTCATGTTATAAATATCCCCACGGTCTTCAATTAATTGTGATATGGTCAAAGATCAAAGTCCTTCAATATCTTAGTTGCCTTATTGTAAACATTCTCCAAATTACCAACACAGACAACCTAGAAAGCAATGTCTAGAAGTGAACACAATACCCCAAATGTGATCTGACGAGGACTGATCAACTAATCAAGAAAAATCAGTACTGACCCATTTAAGAAAATCACCGAATCTGAGCTTGAAGAGGTCTTAAAAGTCATTTATCTCTACTCATACTTAAATAGGAACACTGTCCAAAATCAAGGTATCAAGAACTATTTCCACTGTTTGTGCTATGACTTCTCTGAATTTTTCTTCAATTTTCTTTCTGTTGCTTTGTATACCTTTTATGAGTCTTTCAGTTACTTTGTTTACCTTTTATATATACTATACTATATGTATATATTATACATGCTATATATTATGTCATTTTTATATATTTTTCTATATGAAGACTTTTTCTTGGGTTGGTTTGATTTTTTGTCTTTCAGTGTATTTTCTTGTGTAGTGAGGAATTAGCCAATAAGTCATCTTTATGAACCCAAGGAGTACATCGGTGTACCAGACCGATGCAATTGCTCAGATGAAACAGTTTAGAAGCAAGCTTCCAGGAGAATTATAATGACATGTAATAGAAATGCCATGGAGAAAGTGTGATGCATGTATAGACATTCTGTGTCTGGGTCTGGTCTATTAACCATGTGATGGACAGCAGCCTCTTTCAAAGATTATAGTTCTAAAACAAGAACAAGGGGTGCCTTGTTTGTCAGCCTTAGTCTCTCTCTGTACTTGGTTGGACCACAGCTCCTTATTTGACTCCTTCCCTGAAAAGTAATGCTATAATAGTGACTCGGTCCCTCTGAAACCAATATGTGGCTCCATGAATATGAGGCTCAGTTCTTTGTGTACCTCGATGTTTATCCTTTCATTTAAGTGAATAAGATTAATCTGGAAGCCTCTATCCTGTGATTTCAAGAAAGGAAACCTATAGAGGAATAGGAAATCCAACAGGCAAATCCCTGAAACCAGTTCAGCACTGACACCTTGAGGAAGGAGGATGCTATCTCCTAGACCTAGCCCAGCAACAGCTGAGAACAGAATTGATTTGGCATTGATGCTGCATTTATGTGTGAACCTGGTAAAATCCAATGCTAATCAGAAACTGTGCTAAGTCTGAGCCCACTCTCCCTAGAAGAAAGTACAGATCCCAGCTGGGTTTACTTTCCTTAAGTCATTAAAGTTCTAGACCTTCCATAAGAGGATTCTCTATCACCCCATCTTTCAATATTACTCCCCTCCACTTGTTTCCCTTCCAAGACCATTTAAAATCAATGAGTTCTATCTCTAGAAGGCTGAAGGGAATAGTCAAACTGAATTGCCACTGCCCACATAGTGAACAAAGACCCCCCCCCGCCATAGGTAGCCTTGGAAGTTCAAGACCAAAGGATCATTTTCATTGGCTCTACCCCTAAGCCTACATGGGTTACAGCTTAGAACACTGAATAGAAGAAACTCAGAACATTAACTGTGATTTAGTAAGACTTTTATCTTTTGCAATGTTGCTGTTTTTTGGATTTGGTTTTCTTTATAAATAGTGCATATTTCCTCTTTTTTTCAGATTCTTAGTTGAAGTGGTTTGCAGAACACGACTATTCTGCCATCTTGCTGATCATATGACCCCTATTTTCATTTCCCAGAGAAGCAAATTAACTTACCCTTAGTCACATGGCTAGTAACTGTCAGAGTTAAGATTTGTATCCTGATCCCCTAGACCCCAAGTCCAACTGTTTTTTCCATTATATCACACTGCCTCTTATAACTGTACTTCCTCAAGATGAGTCAGAAGCCTTTCTCCAGTTAGAAACTTATTATTAGTGATTCAGCTTTCATAAGAGTCAAGTAGTGACCTCAGCTGTGGTTGGAGAAAAACTAAGAGTTGCTAAGCAATGGGGGAGCTGACAACAGTGAAATCTGATTTATTATATATAGACGTGAATCTGCATCCACATCTATATATAATCTCCCAAAAGAGAATAAAAGGTTTCTGTTGGAAAATATGAATTCATGAATGAAAGGATGACTAAGAAAGATGAGATAAAAAGTGAGTTTGGGACACACACCTCCCTCATGGCAAATGAATAATTATGAAAAATATGAATTTTCCAAAAACTCTGGTTATTACCTATAATGTCCACACTCCCCCACATTGTCTTTATTGTGCCTGAGCACGTCCTATCTTCAACAATAGCCTTTTAAAAGCTTTATTTGGTAATGGCTTTGAAACTAAGTAGCTACAGTATTTAAAAGATTTCTTTATAAGCTCAAGGATCTTTAGAAAAATGGATTGACTATATTTTCTGGCTCTCAGGAGAAAGATGGTAGACCATGGGTAGAGAGTGCTGCATACACTTTCTGATCTAGTCCATGGTCTAATATTTCATTTGGCTTTTTCTTTTTTTATATCATCTTATAAGAGAACAGATGGTATTGGGAAGTGACAGTTTTAAGCATATATATATGTGTGTGTGTACATATATATGTATATGTGTGTGTATAATTATGTGTACACTTTCACCTATTATATATAAATTTGTACATATATAAATTATATATACAAATATAGATACATACATGCATACATACATTGTGAAATAGACTCCAAATGCTGTGAAGTGATTTCTGCTTTATATATAGATTAAACTAGATAACCTTTAAGTATTATAGATATGACGGTTGATGAGCAAATTTCCTCTCATCTCAAAAATCAAATCAAATAATTTCATCTGGCAAATCTTTCCATTTTAAGATTTACCTGTTGGAAGATTTATACTCATTTTTTGTTATATTTTATTCTGAATTTTTCCTGTGGTGCTATTAGAGTTAATTCTCCTCGTTAGTAAGATTTCTCATTGTCTACAAGGTTTCTAACATAATAACTCTAAGTTCTTCAGTAATTGACACCAATGTAACCCCCTAAATAGGGAAAGAAGGAGCCAGGCAATGTTCTCCAGGACTTTAATTGCTGGTCTTGTGACAGACACAGAATTATCAGCCAGTTTTATGTCAATTTGATTAACATTTTATCAAATCCCTATGGTGTCCAGAACACTGTTCTAAGGACTGTGGGTAGACTGAACAAACTGTGGTGCATCAGTGTACTAGAATATGACTACACTATAATGAATAACAAAGAATTCAGAGAAACATAGGAGGGTTTATATGAACAGATGCATTATGAAGAAAGCAGAACCAATAGAACAATGGCAATAACAATGTAAATCTAACATTGAGGATCCAGTGCTGGACTTTTGAGGACTAAGATATGCTTTCATTCCATTTTGTATTTGCTGGTGGGTCTACCTGATTCAATTTCTCTCCCCGCTCCAATCCATGCTCTATTCAGTCATTAAAGTGATCTTCCAAAAGCACATGTTTGACTCTGTCATTCTCTCACTCAATAAACTTCAAAAGCTTCCTATCATCTTTAGCATCAAAAAAAAAATTTGTTTAAAGCTCTGCAAGTTGACACATTTCCTTCATCTGAAATGTCCCAAGACTATCCACTTTTTCTCCATTAAATCTATTCAGTCAACACTAAGGAATTTTTTTAGCACAGATCAATTGGACTTAGAGATGTGATCTCACTGAAGCAATAAACAAGTGGATTTTGCTTCTATAATGGCATTGTAAATAATTATATGTAAATATCTTCTCTTCTCTTCTCTCTCCTTCCCCCTAACTATGTTATTTGACAGTTTAGACTATTTTCACTTTTGTCTTTCTATGTCCAGTATTTAACACAATACCTGCCACATAGTAAATGTTTAATAAATACTTGACTGGGTAATTGAGATTTATTTACTAGGGACTAGGAAGCACATGGATTTTAGGGGAGAATTTTTAGTTCAATAGCATACATATATATATATTTGCAAACTTAGAATATGATTCTTGTCAGTAATCCTAAAAGTCTTATGATCAAACATGTAAAGTTGGAGGAGATCTTGTGGGTTGGGGAAAAAAGAAAAAGAAATATAGAAAAGTTTTATCTACATCCTATTCTGCCCGCCAGAAAATCATTGTCACCATCTGCTGCTCCATCATCCAGGAAGGATCTGGAGAAGATACACAGAGAGTGAGAAGAAAGATCTCTCAGAAGAACTGTGTATCTTTAAGCCCCACTCACAACTTCTATTCTAGTTAATGCTTTTTTAGTAAAGTTTCAATGTCTGTTCCTGAGCTCTATGGGGGTTAGTAATATCATTTCAAATTCTCTGGGTCAGTGAAGTTATTACAGCTTTTCAAGGAACAAGTCAGGTTTTAATCAAGTAGGTCCTTCCCTATTAACCATAGAAAGGTGCCATCTCAATCTAGTCATATGACTCATTGGAGTCTGCTTTCCTAAAACCTATTGCTCCAGTGGGATTTGAGTGAGTGAATTGTTATGTCTTCCCCACTCTAAAAAGAAGGGGAAGGAGAGGAGACCAGGGTTGGGGGGGGGAAAGAAAGAGAGAGAGGAACGAGGGAAGAGAAAAAGAGAGGGAGAGGGAAAAGGACAGAGGAGTAAGAGAGGGGGAGGGAGGAAAAAAAGTGAAGAAAGGGAGGAAAAGTGGAAGGGAGGAAAGGAAAGAGAGAGAGGGAGAAAGAGAGAGAGAAAAAATAGTAATAAGTAATTATAGCCAAAGATGAATAAGTAGGGAAGCTTATTTCCAGTAATAAGAGTAAGAGGTACCAATTCCAAATGGCAATTTGTGGGATTTGTGGTACAAAAAGAATCCTAATTCTCCAATTTTCTTTATTGAAAAGCATCAGTGGAAAAATAGAGAGATGAATAAATCTTTCCCTTTTGTTTTTCTCAGAACTCTTGAAGGGCTATTATCACTGTCTTGACCAATGAGTATCTAAAGATCATAGAGCTAGATCTGGAAGGGACCTCAGAATTCATCCCCTATCATTTTACAAATAAGGAAACTGAGGCCCAGATATGAAATGACTTGTCCAATGCCTCACATCAAGTAAGTAGGAGGGCCAGGATTTAAATGTAGGTTCTCAAAGCCCTAATTGGTGCTCTTTTCATTGCATCATGCTAGCCCCTCTTCCTTCTCAATGATCAGAAAGGAGATGGAATGAGATGTGGGAATGATTGGTCAGAGATGGGAAGAAAAGATAGTCTGAAAACTTTATGATCCATAATTGTGGGCAAGTCTGTCCACAAGTATGGTTGCACCAGAAAGAGGCAGTAGCTAATTAACCCAGAAACCACTAAGTGGGATGGATATAGATGTACACATATGTTACTATAATTACTATTGTAATTGCTCCTTTGATTTTGAAGAGGACTATGACATCGCAGGATTATGTTTTGACTCATGCTTAATTTGGATTTAAATAAAGCAGACTTGTGCAAAGTCATCAGCTTTATTCTTTTTTCCAGCATCATCAACATCCAGGGGCAAGAAGAATCAAAATTCCCATAGACTTAGGATAGAAAAAGTCATCTGCATCCAGAGTGAGAACTATGGAAACTGAATGCGGATCAAAGATCCATCTTTTTGTTTGCTTGCTTTTTCTTTCTCATGGTTTTCTTTCTTTTGGTCTGATTTTTCTTGCACCACGTGACAAATATGGAACATATTTAAAAGGATTGCACATATCTGACCTATATCAGGTTCTTGTTGTCTTGGGGAAGGGGAGAGGTGAAGGAGGAAGGGAGAAAAAATTGGAACACAAAATCTTACAAAAATGAATGTTGCAAACTATCTTTATATATTTGAACAAATAAAATACTATGGAGAGGGAAAAAAAGATAATTCAGAATGACTGGTTATAGCTGGGATGCAGTGGATGGATCTGGGTATCATTTGTCTGACCAAACTCCAAGCCCTTCCATAGCACCTGCTTCAGCTGCCTTCATGGTTGTCAGAACAAATTGTTCTCACCCATCCATTCTGCTGAGGGAAGTCTTCACATGCTTGGTGTAGACCCCACCCTAACTCACCAACAAGGGTTTGAGACCCTTCAATTACCCTCAGCCCTCTAAGTATTCTGTCACCTTATTAGAATCTAAGCTTCTTAAGAGCAGGGACTATATTTTCTATTTGTATTCTGTGTTTAGCACAGTGCTTTGCACACAGTAAACATTTAATAAACCCTTTTTATCATCATATTTGCTGTGTGATGGTGTTCAGCTGTTTCATTCATGTCCCCTCTTTGTGACCCTATTTGGGGTTTCTTGACAAAGATATGGGATTACATTGTGTACATATACATATGTGTATATGTGTGTACATTGTGTACATGTACATGTTTATAAATACATCCTTACAAACACATATGTATATGTTAGAACTTGAACTAAATGATTTCTGAAATCCTTTTTATCTCTGGTTCTAAGATCCTAAGATACTCATTGGCCAAGACCATAATAGTAACCTTTCATTTAAATTCTGCCTACCTCAGTTTTCTCGTCTGTGCAATGGATTTAATAAGAGTAGCACCCACCTCCAGAAATTGATCTTGGGATAAGATGAGATCACATTTGAAAAGCCTTTTGCTTTGTAAATGCATTTGTATATAATACTTTAAGGTTTGTTAGCAAAACACATGGAGAGATATCTTAGACCCTACTTGGATGAACCTCCATCTCTAGTTAGTGGAAATGGACTAAAATTAATATAACCTGAATTGCATAGCCTCTTCCAATCAAGTAATAGGACCCTGAAGGGCAGGTTTGAGAAGTCATTTTCACAATTTCAGTCACAACCAAAGGCAGGACTTGCAATGCCAGATAAATATTGACCTAGAGGGGATAGCTAGGTGGCACAGTGGATAGAGCACCAGCCCTAAGTCAGGAGGATCTGAGTTCAAACCTGATCTCAGACACTTAACATTCCCCAGCTGTGTGACCCTGGGCAAGTCACTTACCTCAATTGCCTCAGCAAAAAAAAAAAAAAAAAACATTGACCTAGACCATTTTGCAGATGACCCAAAAGTAGATTGTACCAAATCCTTTCTAAGGGATCTGGAAAGAATTGGCAAAGTCTGAGTCAGATGAATAGGAGCATGATTTTAAAACTGGAAAAGATTATGGATGACACAGCAAGATAAGTATGGAAATATGTATACATATATTTGACTTGTCAAGTATTTTAATATAATTAACATGTAGTGGACTTTCTGCCATCTAGCGGAGGGGAGGGGATTAGGGGGGGAAAACTTGTAATGGAAAGCTTTCTAAAGATCAGTGTTGAGGAACTATCCATACATATGTTACGCAAATAAAAAGCTTTAAATAAAAAAAAAAGAAGAAGATTATGGATAGCAGCTTTGGAGATGGAAGAAGCCTTCAAAGTTATCTGGACCAAAAGAATTTTTATCATAGTATTTTTTAAAGCATCCTTCATTTTACAAATGTGGAAACTGAGAGATTACATATTTTGGCCAAAAGTAACTCAATAGAGAACTGATTCAAATTCAGATTCCCCAACTTCATATCCAAGATTCTTTCCACCATATGCTTCACTCACAGTCCCTTATTCTGATGAAGTTAATCTCAGGTATTAAAGAGCTACGAAATCTCCTTGAGCTCCTGAAAGAAGCCCTCCACAGTGGCCAACACTTCTGTCATCTATGAGGTCAGGAGTAGCCCAATGGGCAGCCTTACTTCCACACGTAGAACATGAGAATAGCCCACCTTAGCTCCATTCAAACAAGAATGGAAACATTTTACACTAATTCAGGAATCCAGGGAGGTGGGAAAGAGTTTGAGGCAGCCCATATCCCATCAGTAATCTGGGAAAGCAATACCAACTGCTTTCCGGAGTTTCAAATTTATCAGTCAATACAGAACTTCAAGCCAACTTCCTGAAAACATAGTTCTGGACTCTCTGGATCCTCCTCCTAGGGATCTTGCAGCAAAACAAACAGCTCTGGGCCAGTTGACCACCTGAAAGATGTTTGGTCAGGGTTTCGCAATGCCAGTGAAGAAGTTCTCAGGGTGGCAAAAGGTTAGGATCTGACTTGGGACCGCAGAGAATATAGAGATAAGGTCTGGTCAAGTTAGAAATCTGAGATTTATTGGGGCAAAGAAACCCAAGGGATCAAGATGCCAGCTGCAATCAGGCAGTCCCATTATGGGGCACCTGCAGGAGAATCCAATGGGATACAACTTCTTCCTCCTTCCAATAGTTAGATTTTGAGCCACTTGAGATCAGGGACTGTCTTTATATATATATATATATACGTACCCCAAGTCTTAACACAATGATTGGCACATGCTCAATGCTTAATGTTTTTCTTTCATTCAGCAGCCTCCTAATTGTTCTTCCTATTTCAAGCATCTCCTCCCTCCAATCCAAACTCCACACAGCTACCAAATTGACACAGAAAGTCAGGGTCTGACCACATTACTTCCCAAGAAGTTTCCATAGCTATCTGTTGTTCTTTCTAGGATAAAATCAGGGCACTGAATGCCCTGAACAGCCTGGCTCCAACTAATCTTTCCAAATTCACACTGTTCCCCTCACACATTATCCATTTCCATCAAATTCACCTACTTGTAATACTTTCTCTCTCCCATTTCCAAAACCTTTGCTCAGGTGACTAGCTAAGCTTTGAAGACCTTCTCCTCCTAAACTCTACCCCTGGACTCCCTAGCTCCCATCAAGGTTCAGTCCAAGGGCTACCTCCTACTAAATGAAATTCATCCTTTGCTCTCCAGTTGTTAGGGTCCTGTCTTGAAATTATTTTGTATTCACTTTGTCTATATTTTGTATTTATCTAGCTATGAACATATTGTTCCTATCTCCCAGTAGATTGTAAACTCATCAGCCATTACAATGGCTGTTTGGTTTAAAAAATTACCCCCTCCCCCAAAATGGCTGGATTTTGTTTTTTATCCTGGGAATATAATGCCTGCTACAGAGAAAACAATTTTTAAAATATTTTCCAATTAGATATAAAAAGAATTTGTAACTTTTTTTAAAGTTTTGAGCTCCAAATTTTCTCCCTCCATCCATCCTCTCTACCTTCGCTGAGAAAAGCAATTTGACATAGATTATACATGTGCAGTCATGCAAAACATTTTCATGTTAGCCATTCTGTGAAAGGAAACAGAATAAAAAACAAAGTAGGAAAGTTGTAAAACTATGCTTTGATCCACTTTCAGACTCCATCAGTTGTTTCTGTGGAAATGGATAGAATTTTTCTTTATAAGCACTTCAGAATTATCTTGTATCATTGTGTTTCTGGGAATAGTTATCACATGTGATTTAATCATCACACAATGTTGTTGTTACTATATATTATGGTCCCCTGATTCTGCTTATTTCATTCTGCATCAATTCACATAAGCCTTTCCAGGTTTTTCTAAAATTCTCCTGCTCATCATTTTTTATTGCACTATAGTATTCCATCATAACATATAGCATAACGGCCAGCTATTCCCCAATTGATGGGTATCCCCTCAGTTTCTAATTCTTTGCTACCACAAAATTTTTGTACATATGAGTCCTTTTTCTTTTTTAAAAAATCTCTTTGGGATGCAGATCAAAGGATATGTGCAGTTTTATAGCCCTTTGGGCATTATTCCAAATTGCTCTCCAGAATGATTGGATCAACTCACAACTTTATTGACATTGCATTACTGTCCCAGTTTTTCCATATCTCCTTCAATATTTTTTAGTTTCCTTTTCTGTTACATCAGTCCATCTGATAGGTTTGAGATGGCACTTCAGAGATGTTTTAATATGTATTTCTCTAATGGATAATGATTTAGAGCATTTTCCCCTATGACCATAGATAGTTTTGATTTCTTCTTTTGAAAACTGCCTGTTTGGAATGCAGAGCTAATTCAATATTAGAAAAACTATAAGCATAATTAACTATATCATTAACAAAGTCAACAGAAATCATATGATTATCTTAATAGATGCAGAAAAAACTTTTGACAAAATAAGATCATTCCCATTTGAAAAACTATTAAAAAGAATAAGAACAAATGGAATTTTCCTTGAAGTGATAAGTAGTATCTATCTAAAACCATCAGCATATGTAATGGGGATAAGCTAGAAATCTTCCAAATAAGATCACAGGTGAAAAAAGGATTCCCATTATCATTATTATTTAATATAGTACTAGAAATGTAAACCTTAGTAATATGAGAAGAAAAAGAAATCGAAGGAATTAGAATAGGCAATGAGAAAACAAAACTATTATTCTTTGCAGATGATATGATGGTACACTTAAAGAATCCTAGAGAATTAACTAAAAAACTACTTGAAATAATTAACAACTTTAGGACATCTCATCGGCATTTCTACAACAAAGCCCAGTAGCAAGAGATAGAAAGAGAAATTCCATTAAATATAATGGTAGATAACATAAAATATTTGGGAGTTTGTCTGCCAAGACAAGTTCAGGAGCTATATAAGCACAATTAAAAACTTCACACAAAGTCAGATCTAAATAATTGGAAAGATATCAATTGTAGGTTGGGCTAATATAATAAAAAAATTACAATTCTACCTAAATAAATTTACTTATTCAGTGCCATACCAATCAAACTACCAAAATATTGTTTTAGGGAGTTAGAAAAATATTAACATAATTCACCTGGAAGAACAAAAGGTCAAGAATATCATGGGAAGTAATTAAAAAATGCAAAGGAAGCTGGCCTTGTTGTACCAGATCAAAAATTATTTTATAAAGTGGCAATTATCAAAATCATTTGGTACTGGCTAAGAAACAGAGTGGTGGATCAGTGGAATAGGTTAAGTACACAAGATGCAGTAGTCAATGACTATAGCAATCTACTGTTTGATAAATTCAAAGGCTCTAGGTTTTGGAATAAGAACTCACTTTTTGACAAAAACTGCTGAGAGAAGTGAAAAATAATATAGCAGAAACTAGGCATCGAACAGCATCTCAAATCCTATACCAACGTAAGGTCAAAGGTACATGATTTATGCACAAAGGGTGATACCATAAGCAAATTAGGAGAGCAAGGAATAATAGTTTGCCTGTCTTGTCTATGAAATAGGGAAGAATTTATGACAAAACAGGAGATAGAGAACAAAATGAAATGCAAAATGGATAATTGTATTACATTAAATTTAAAAAGATTATGTACAAACAAAGCCAATGCAACCAAGATTAAAAGGGAAGCAAAAAGTTGATAAACAATTTTTACATCCAATGTTTCTGATAAAGGCCTCATTTTATAGAGAAGTGAGTCAAATTTAAAAGAATATATCAATCTTATTGATATGTGGTCAAAGGACATGAACAGGGAGTTTTCATATTAAGAAATTAAAACTATCTATATTCATAAAACATGCCCTAAATCATCATTGATTAGAGAGATGCAAATTAAAACAACTCTAAGGTACTACCTCACACTTATCAGCTCAACTGATATGATAGAAAAGGAAAATGATAAATGTTGAGAGGATGTGGGGGAAAATTATTGGTGAAGTTGTAAAATGATCCAATCATTCTGGAGAGCAACTAAACTACACCCAAAGCGCTATAAAACTGTGAATAGCGTTTGATCCAGCAATACCATTATGAGGTCTATATTCCGAAGAGATCATAAAAAAGGAAAAGGACCCTCATGGACAAAATTGTTTATAGTAGCTCTTTTTATGGTGGCAAGGAGTTGGAAATTGAGGGGATGCTCATCAGTTGGGGAATGGCTGAACAAAATGTGGTATATGAATGAATACTATTGTTCTCTAAAAAATGATAAACAGGAAGATTTCAGAAAAACCTGGAAAGAGACTTGTGTGAACTGATGCAGAGTGAAGGGAACAGAATCAGGAAAACATTGTACACGTTTACAAAATGTTGTACAATAATCACCTTTAATAGACTTAGCTCTTCCCAGCAATCCAATGATCTGAATTCCAAAAGACTCATCATGGAATATGCTATCCACATCCAGAGAAAGAACTATGGAATCTGAATGCAGATAAAAGTATGCTATTTTTATTTTTTTGTTCTCTTTCTTTTTTTTGTTTTTTTTGTTCTGATTCTTCTTTCACAATATGAGTAAGGTAGAAATATGCTTAATATGATTACATATGCATAACTTATATCAGATTGTTTGCCATCTTGAAGAGAGAGGAGAGGAAGAAGGGAAGGAGGAAAAAAATTGTAAGTCAAAATCTTATAAAAGTGAATGGTGAAAACTCTCTTTACATATAATAGAAAAAAAAATATTAGGTGGAAGAAAATAAAATAAAAACAAAGTTAAAAAAAACTGTCGGTGTCCTTTAACTATCTGTAAACAATATCTAAAGGCATGCTGCACTGGATTTAACAGCAAGATTCTAAGATTTCATGAAAGAGCAAGATTAGAAGAGAGAGTAAGTAGGGTGGGCAGAGAAAAGGATAACTCAGGATTTTGCTTCAGTCACCCATTCCTATGCCACATGGGCAAAAAGAAGGGAACTTTTAGAAGGCATCTTCATCACAATCATGGAAGCTGGGGCTGGAAGAGATCTTAAATTCCATCTAACCCAACTCCCTCATTTTCTAGATGAGGAAACTGAAGCCCAGAAAGGGAAAGTGATTTGCTTAAAGTCACACAAGTAGTCAATATTTGAAGGTGCTTGTGCCTTTCCCATAATACCACACAGTTCTCCTTCCAAGCAGTAAAGACTCCACTCTAGAAAATGTGTCACAGTGAAAAGGAACAGTGCTCATCAGCTCTTATCACAATAACCCCCAATGACTCAGGAAAGAATAAAGCAAATACAAAATCAAATTTGCCTCTGGGTCAATTATCAATCATCATTTCAGATGTTTAATCAACTACCCTCCATTAACAGTCACTTCCTGAACACAGGAAAACAGTCCTCTCTTTGCACCTATCGTGTGTCGTGTTTATTTATGGAGTGCACATCTCTGGCCCCCAAAGGATCCACAGAAAGTCAGCAGGCCCCATAGAGCTGGTAGCCTCATTAGCTACCCATCTGACTCATCATAACCAAAAGGGCTAGCTAAGACATATCACCTTACCAGGTTAAAGAAGAGGAGCCCAAAACAAGCTTCCCGAAGTCTCCAGAGAGCCCCATCTCCAGGTGCCAGAGGCATAGATCCATTACTCAGCCCTGGGGAAAAAAAAAACAAACTTTGGGTTTCCTAACCCTGCCAACCCTTTTCAAAATCAGAGTCTGGGACTGAATGTCTTTAAAGGTCTTTGGGGGAATTGGCAGCAGGATAACTCCTCTCCCTCAGAAAAATTTGGATTTTCCCTTTTAATGTCTTTTTAACTTCTGGAAACTATGCTCCAGTGACAGATGACTTCAAGTACAAAAAAAGTAACTGATTTAGAAGACTATGACCGTCCACCCTTCTTTTCTAAATTATGGGACCTAGCCAATGGGAGGGCCAGCCTCAGAGGCTCAATGAGTTCTTTCTGCTGACAGTCCATGGGAAAGAAGCTGAGGAGCTTACTTCCAGAAAGCTGTGATGATATATGCTAGAAAATGAAGGAATTGAGGAGATTAGGACAGCAAGTGGTTACATGTGGGAATTGAACGAACCACACTGATTCCATCCGATGACTCAATTCTGGAGCTAGTTTAGTTTCTATTCAATTATGGGTTTAGCTCAAATTCTGTCCTGTGAGAAAACTTTATTTAATTGTGGGAACTGAGAAAAAACTTTATACTAATGTTTGAATCTACCCCTCTGTCTGGGAAGCTGGACCCCCTCTCTCTGCTGCTTAGAGATACTTAACTAAGGACTTGGGTTATGCTGACCAGACCAAAGGTTAAAGCAAGAAGTTTTCTCACAGTCATACACCTCAAACAACCCATATGTATTATCTGAAAACTGGCCCTATGCTGATCTCAGTTATTGTTCCCATGTTCCTTGGTTCATAGACACTTGCGGGGAAAGGACACCTCTTTTTCTTAATTCAGGTTATTGCACCTGCTCATGCCCCTCCTCCCTACACTACCTCTTGGAAAGTCCTTTATTTTTCTTCTAATTAGAAATCAGATTGCCTAATATATTGTTTTCCTTTAATTAATTGGCCTTATTTGACTGATTGTTTTTAATATATAAAAATCTGTCTCCCTTTGTATTCAGGATCCTGCCCTAAGCTGAGGAAGGAGCCTGATCCCAATTTCTTAGACAACTGACATGCATTGCTTAATAAATTGATGGACTTGTAAGATCAACTTTTGTTTCCACAGTCATTTCATCTTTCTCCCACCACAAAAGGCTCTTCTACCAAATTTGGAGTACGTACATATATCCTGATTGTTTCCAGTCTCCTTACCACATGAAAAAGAGCAGTCTTTGGGTTGGTGGTACATCCAAAAGGTGCAAACAAGCCAGATATTTTCTCTTTCCTGGCTGCCTCCATTCAAGCAAAGAGTAAGCCTTAAAATGGGAACAGGGGTCACTACCACATGGTCCACAAATGTGCAACTTTGATATTACTTCTCACTCCATTGTGTCAATTCTTCTTGTTCATAGGAGTAGGAGATTGGAGGTGACTCCAACCTTGGTGAACTCGGAAAATCCAAGAAGAGAAAATGCCAGAATCTGGAAGTTGGAGTTTTGCCCAAATCTGCCAAAGGTTTGGCACAGTTGAGGAAGCAGCAGAGAGGCCCTGAAAAGTGATCCTTTTTGGCTTTCTTCTACCCACTAGTAGCAGAAACAGAGATATACCCAGTAGCTACTGGAAGTGAATTTTGGCAGACAATTGCTTTAAGTTTGAGCCCATTCTCCCTAGTGTCTGAGATAATATAGAGGAAGGTGTTGTTTCTACTTTCCTATTTGCTGTATCTTCTCAGTAGATCTCATTTTGTACAAGCTAATTGATATTAATTGGTTAAATTATATGGGAGCACTAATAACTGTAGAATTTTGATGATTCAAGGGAGAATACTATCACTGACAATCAATGTTGAGTGGACATGGCAAGACAGCTTTAGAGAATTGTACCCAATCCCCTCAGAGGTACCCCTCAAACCCTGAGGAGGAAGATTTAGCCTTGCTCATCAGTGTGAGTACGAAAAAGGCTGTATTTTCATGCTTTAATGGATTTGTGATGCCATTGATGAAAGTCAATTCCAACAGAACTGATTGCAATCTGTGTTTCTATAGTTCTTGTCTACATCTTCCCATAAATCTCCTAAAAGGGGTCTGCTCAGTATTCTAGGAGCTTTCTTTATATCTCTTGATATCATCCAGATTAACTGTTGTTTGGTCCTAGCCCTTGCCCAGGACTGCCCATCTTTATTTTCTGATCAGACTTTTTTTTGCTAAGGCAATTGGGGTTAAGTGACTAGCCCACATAGCTAGAAAGTGTTAAGTGTCTGAGACCAGATTTGAACTCAGGTCCTCCTGACTTCAGGGCTGATGCTCTATCCACTGCACCATCTAGCTGCCACCTAACTGCCCCCAGACTTTTTTTTGACAATCTCCTTTATTTACACAGATTGCCTTCTTCAATTCCTCATGTGTAATGTGTTTGCCATCTGCTCACACCCACCATGTCCCTCTGGGCTGCCCTTTGGCCAGTCCTCTGTTTCATGGTGTCATAGACAATAGTGTTCCATGACTCAGAACTACACTGAATCATTAGAAAAATATGGAGATGGAAAAATGAGTGTTTTGGAGAGAAGCCTAGGGTCATTAAAAGAATTGAATCAATTCCTAATGGCAAGAAATAGAAAATATGGACTCTAAGGTAATGCCAGAGGGCCGCAGCCTTCTACTTTTAGTATCCTGTACTGGATTTCCACCAGACCAAGACCTCATGTCACCAAATTAGAGACCCAAGCACCTAGAACAGATTCTTGTCTCACAATCACAAACCCACCATCATCTGCCCCAGATCAGTTGTGTGACTAAGGGCAAGTCCCTTAATACCTCTGATTTTTCTTTTCCTCATCTGTAAAATGAGAAGGAGGGATGGACTCAATGACCTCTAAAGTCCCTTCTCATTCTAGATGAGCCTGAGTAATTAACTCCACATCTATGGGTCTCAGTTCCCTTATCCTTAAAATGAAGAAGTTGCTCTTTAAGGTCTCTTAAGGCTCTAAATCTATTGTGAAAGATTGCCATCCCAGGACTCCTGATTCATCTTGAGGGAATAATATCTATCCTGTTACGGTAGAATAAACACTGGATGTAATTTAGAGAACCCAGGTTCAAATCTTTCCTCTGACACTAGGAAGAAAGCAAAATTGTCACCTTGGACAAGATATTAAATTCTCTGACCTCAGTTTCCTCATCTGTAAAATGAGGAGAGTGGAAAAGATGGCATGTGTGAGGACTTCTAATCCCACTGTAGGTCTGTGATGCTGTGATCTGTCAAAAAGGCGCTTCCGAGCAGCTGTGGAACCAGCAGGCTGAGGGTTATTTTAAACTGAGAAAGCCTATTTCCTTAGCAACATGGGTCCCATTTGTAGCCACATCTACAAGGTTGAAAATAAAGCTGGCAGGTGCACTGAAGGGCTCTCCAGCCTCTAAGGCTTCAATTAAATGGGCCAGAATTGAAGAGTCAGCACTCTGTTCCTGGCTGGCTCTAGCAGCAGGCAGCCCACAAACTGCCTATTTCAGCCTCTGTGAATCCTCCCATATGCCTCTATTGGTCAGGCTTGTCTGAGCTTGCTTCTCATGAAAGCCTGACTTTCTGGCCAAGAAGAATTGGTTACACTGCTCAGAATCAGAAATCTATTCCAAAGGAAGCATCCTTCTCAGTCAACTTTGAACCTGGAGGCAAGAAGACCTGTATTTAAATGTAATTTTGGTCCCTGGTTAGCTGTGTGACCCTGAGCAAGTTACTTAACCTCTGTCTGCCTTAGTTTCTACAACTGTAAAATGGGGATCATAATGGCAGCTACCTCTTAGGACTGCTGTGAAGGTCAAATGAGATGGTGTTTATCAAGTGCCTCTTAGTACAGTGCCTGACACTTAGAAGACACTTAAATATTTGTTCCCAGGTGCAGTGGAGAGAGCATCAACTCTGAAGTCAGGAAGATCTGAGTTCAGATCCAGTTTCAGACACTTAACATGTACTAACTGTGTGACTCTGGGCAAGTCAATCCCAACTGTCTCACATATATGTCTATTCTCTTCACTTTAAAATCAAGTTTATACATGTATTAGACTACTTGCCATGCAGGGGAGGGGATGGAGGGGAAGGAGGGAAAAATTTGGAACAGACAATTTTGCAAAGGTCAATGTAGAAAAATTACTCATATGTTCTGTAAATAAAAAGCTTTTATAAGCAAAAATAAATAAAATAAAATAAAATGTTTTTAAAAATCAAGTTTATAGAGCCAGGGATAACTGGCAGAGAGAGAAAACCCAAGTCTTGGGGATAATGGTCCTCATTCACATGCCTGAAAGAAATGGTGAAACCCAAATTCCCCTTTTTAAAGCCCAATGGTCACAAGTTCAGACCCCCCTATATATACTGGCTTTTATGGACTTCATTCCTTTATCTCAAAAAGACTTCTTAGAAGAAAGCTGATACAAAATCAAAAGAAACTTCCTGGAGAATATTGTACACAGCTATAAGATTATGTGATAATCAACTGTGATGGACTTGGCTCTTTTCATCAATGAGGTGATTCAAGATAGTTCCAATAGACTTGGGATGGAAAGTGCCATATACATCCAGAAAGAGAACGATGGAGACTGAATGTGGATGGAAGCAAAGTATTTTATTTTCTTTCTTTTTCTTTCTACCTTCCTTTCTTTCGATGAGGTTATTGGGGTTAAGTGAGTTGCCTAAGGTCACACAGCTAGTAAGTGTTAAGTGTCTTGAGGTTAGATTTGAACTCAGGTCCTCATGACTTCAGGCTGATACTTTATCCACTCTGCCATCTAACTGCCCTTAAAGCAAAGTATTTTTACCTTGTTTGTTTATTTGCTTGCTTGCTTTTTTTCTTTCTTGTGGTTTTTCTTCCCTTTTGGCCTGATTTTTCCTGCATAAAATTACAAATATGGAAATCTGTTTAAAAGGATTATACATGTTTAACCTAGATCAGACTGCTTGCTGTCTTGGGGAGGGGGAAGTAAGGGGGGAAGGAAGAAAAATTTGGAACATAAAGTCTTACAAAAAATGAATGTTGAAAACTATCCTTACATGTATTTGGAAAAATAAAATACTATATGGGGGGGGGGGAGGAACTTCCTGGGATTCCCAGTATCTTCTAAAGTGCTTGCTAGACAGGCAATTGCCCAGCAGATGCCACTGTTGACCTCAGAGGTCTTCTAAGCAAATAACGATCAGAAGATGAAGGGATTATAGATTTAGAGCTTCTGGGGACCTCAGATGCCACCTAGTGATGAAGAACAGATGAGGAAGCAGTAGCCCAGAATGACTAAACAACTCACTCAAAAGTCATTCAGTTGTCAGAAAGTCAGAAGGAGACATAGAGAAAAAATGCAACAGAGATATTTTTATTTTTTATTAAAGCTTTTTATTTGTATAACATATGTATGGGTAGTTCCCCAACAATGATCTTTACAAAGCTTTCCATTACAAATTTTACCCCCAGTCCCCTCCCCTCCCCTAGATGGCAGGAAGTCCACTACATGTTAATAATGTTGAAATGCTTGAGAAGTTATGCAAGAAAAATCCTATCTACAAGAAAAAAAAAGAATCAGAGAAAGGCAACACAATGCAAGCAAATGTCAATAGAGATCATGGAAATGTTACGTTGTGGTCCATATTTCATTTCCCTCTCTCTGGGTGTATACGGTTTTCTTCAGTGAACAATTGGAACTGGTTTGAGACAATTCTTTGTTGCAGAGAGCCATGTCCATCAGAATTGATCATCATGTAATACTGTTGTTGCTGTGTATGATGATCTCCTGGTTCTGCTTGTTTCACTCAACATCAGTTCATGCAAGTCTCTCCAGGCCTCTCTGAAATCATCCTGCTGGTCGTTTCTTACAGAGCAATAATATTCCATAATATTCATATACCATAATTTATTCAGCCACTCTCCAATTGATGGGCATCCCTTCAGTTTCCAGTTTCTAGCCACTACAAAAAGGGCTGCCACAAACATTCTTGCACAGGTGGGTCCCTTTCCCTCCTCTAAGATCTCTTTGGGATATAGGCCCAGTAGAAATACTACTGGGTCAAAGGGTATGCACAGTTTGACAACTTTTTGAGCCTAGCTCCAAATTGCTCTCCAGAATGGTTGGATCCGTTCACAGTTCCACCAACAATGTATTAGTGTCCCAGTTTTCCCACATCCCCTCCAAGATTCATCGTTATCTTTTCCTGTCATTTTAGCCAATCTGACAGGTGTGTAGTGGTACCTCAGAGTTGTCTTAATTTGCATTTCTCTGATCAATAGTGATTTGGAGCAACTTTTCATATGACTAGAGATGGTTTTAATTTCATCATCTGAAAATTGTCTGTTCATATCCCTTGACCACAACAGAGATATTTTTAAAAGCATTTAATAACTAGGTACTGATAAAAAATAAAAGTAAGCAGGATCATACCTCCTCTCAAGGAACTTACATGCTAATGGGGGAAGATAATACTTGGTAGGGTTCAGAAAAATAGAAGAGGTACAGAGAGAGGAAGGATTTCCTATTATTGCTTCAGATATATTGCAAAACATATCTCAGGCTCTTCCTAAGGGTGCAGGGAAAGAATTTACCCATGAAAAGAAGAAGATGATCCAGAGAAGAGGATTCCCAGAGTGTCAGTTCAACTGGAGAAAAGATGGAAGTAGAATCCCAGGAGAATCCAGTTAAAAGAGCCAGGATTTAAACCCCTGTCTTCTGATCCCCAATTAGCACCCTTCCCACATGCCACAGTGACTCTCTTGTTCCTGATACTGAATCATTCATGAATTTAGAAGATTTCATTATTTCACAATATCTATTTTTTGATTTAGGATGCTGAAAATGTTCCTAATGAGTTATTAAAATGTCAGTTGCCAAAAGGGACTTGAGGCTTATATTAACTTGTGCCTGAAGCTTGTCCCTGTTGCTCTAGCTATGGAGGCTAAGTCCCAAAATACTGCAAAGGAACTGGTGGGATACACAGGATGCTCTTGCTTTAGCTACACTAGCCTGCTGGACTTATGGAATAAGCTACAGCACCCCTGAGCTGACAAAATAACAAGAATTAAAGGTTACTCAGAGATTTTCCTTTCTGGTTTGTTTTATTATGATTTAACTCAACTGTGAAAACAAAGCTGGAACTATAGTACTAAAAGCCATAAAAGGATAAATCCAACATTCTGACAGAGGTGTAAATAAGGTGTGATGATTGGATCGTTTTCCCAGGACACAATGATAACACTTGTTTTTCAGCAGCATAGGAACAACCAACAAAGCCATAAAAAGGCAAATCTAACATTCTGACAGAGGTATAAATAGAGTGTGATGATTGGACCTTTTTCTCAGGACACAATGATAACACGTGTTGTTTTTCGGCAGCATAGAAACAACCAAGCTTGCCCCTTAGCTAGCATGAATGATTATTTAAATTAGGAAGCTACCAGATGGTAGACCCAGATGAACACCTTCCAAACCTGTTCCTCAACTCATGTTCAATAGATCTGCAGCAGTGATCCAAGATCTTTTTCTTGCCTTTGTGTGGAGGGTTTCGTATCTCTTACTCCTTGTTGCCTTTGACCCCCCTCATACAACCCCCTCCACATACATACCCTTCACTCCCATTTAACTGAAGATGCATTTCATGATGCTAGCCTTAAGCATAATTTGTGATGCTTGCCCCACACACATAAATTCTTTGGAACAGTCCTGTATTCCAGAGAAGCAGCGAGGTACATGAATTAATTGATTGATAAATTAACTGATGGATTAATCACTTGTTTGCATTTATTAAGCACTCAGTGCGAGGTTGATTGTTCTTGGTTCTCGAAGAGGAACTTAGAGTCAAGTTAGTGTATCCAACTGTGGCTGATCAGACCAATAGAAACTCAGAATACTCCGTCACAGATCAGACACAAAAAGTTCCTATGAACATATGGAGTAGATTCTTTAATTTTGCACATCTTGTGTTTCTTCTGAGCTAATGTAATTCTGCTTTGCTCATAGAGCACAGGACCTTCTCTGATGAGGGAATGCTATGCTGGGCTGTCTTTTCCAGCTATTCAACCTCCATCTACCTCAGTTTCTGCAACTGTAAAATGAGGATTATAATAACAATTACCTCTCGGGGCTGCTGTAAAGACCGAATGAGATAGCACTTATAAAGTGTCTCTTAGTACAATGCTGAAGATACAAGACAAAATTGAGACAATCCCTGCCCTCATAGTCTAAGAAGCCTGAAGGTGGTACTCCAGAGATAGGCAAGAAGCCACATTGCAGAAGGTTTCAAAGCAAATGAAAGGCAAAATTATGTATTCCTTCTCAGGTTTTTTTTTTCTTTCTTCTTGTAGATCCGATTTTTCTTGTACAGCAAGATAACTGTATAAATAGATATACATATATTCGATTTGTCAGGTATTTTAACATAACGTATTAGACTTCCTGACATTTAGGGGAGGGGTGGAGGAAAGGAGGGAAAAATTTGTTTTGTTTTTTGTTTTTTGTTTTTTTTTAAATTATTTTTTTATTTTATTTGCATAACATATGTGTGGGTAATTCTTCAACAATAACCCTTACATAGCTTTCTGTTACAAATTTTCCCCCCAACTCCCCACCCCTCCCCTAGATGGCAGGATATCCACTACATGTTAATTATGTTAAAATATTGGCAAATCAAATATATGTATACATATTTCCAAACTTATCATTGTTGTGCAAGAAAAATCTTATCTACACAAACGATATATCAGATAAAGGAAACACAATGTAAGCAAACATCAATCAAGGAGTATGAGAATGTTATGTTGTGGTCCACATTTCACATCCCTCTCTCTGGGTGTATATGGCTTTCTTCAGTGAACAATTGGAGGTGGTTTGAAACATTTCATTGTTGAAGAGAGCCATGTCCATCAGAATTGATCGTCATATAGTACTGTTGTTGC
>JAJPUD010006040.1:124516-140291 GCA_023553655.1 Myrmecobius fasciatus | reverse complement strand
TCAGAGATCTATCATACCTAACTTTTCTAGCCTTTTGTTTACCTCCCTAACTTCTTTTTTATTGATTTTGTGATTTGATTTATCTAATTCTGAGAGAGCATGGTTGAGATTCCCCACTAGTATGGTATTACTGTGTATTTCTCCTTGCATCTTTGTTAATTTCTCCTCTAGGAATTTGGATGCTATACCACTTGGTGCATATATGTTTAATATTGATACCGCTTCATTGTCTATGGTACCCTTTAGTAATATATAGTTTCCTTCCTTATCTCTTTTAATTAGATCTATTTTCATTTTTACTTGATCTGAGATCAGGATTGCTACCCCTGCCTTTCTTTGTTCACCTGAAGCATAGAAGATAATACTCCAGCCCTTTACCTTCACTCTGTATGTATCTCTATGTTTTAGATGTGTTTCTTGTAAACAACATATTGTAGGATTTTGGCTTTTAATCCAGTCTGCTACCCACTTCCGTTTTATGGGAGAGTTCATCCCATTCACATTCACAGTTAAAATAACTATATCTGTATTCCCTGCCATCTTATTTACCCAGAGTTATGATTTTCTCTTCCCTTTCCCCTCTCTCCCTTCCCCCCTCCCCATTACTTTGTTTTTGATGACCACCTCCCACCAATAGTCCTCCCCCCTTTAGAGTCCCTCCTTCCCCTTTATACCTTTCCCCTAATCCTTCTATTAGTTTATCCTTTTCCTTTCCTCTCACCTTCCCACAAGGAGGGTCAGGTCTTTCTTTGAAGCCAAATGTGTCTGATATACTCTCTTAGACTCCAATCTAATGAGAGTAAGGTTTACACAATACTCATTGCCTTCCTACTTTCCCTCAATTATATTAGATCGTATATGTCTCTTTATGAGATTTTGCCTTATTTTACCTCCTTTATTTTTACTTTATTTTGCCTCCTCCCCCCATTTTTCTTTTTCAATATGGTATCCCTTTCACCTCTAATTTCTTTTCCATTATTATCAAAGAAAAATCAAATTATACCCCTATTATTTAAGGATACCTATAGTAGAAATATAGTTCTCAAGATTATTCCCTTGAGTTTTCTATTTGGAGGTCAAATTTTTTGTTCAGATCTGGTCTTTTCATTAGAAATAGGTGAAATTCTCCTGTATCATTGAATGACCATCTTCTTCCCTGGAAGATGATACTCATTCTAGCTGGATAACTTATTCTTGGCTGTAATCCAAGTTCTTTTGCCTCTCGGAATATCTGATTCCAGGCCCTTCAATCCTTTAATGTGGAAGCTGACAGATCTTGTGTAATTCTAATTACAGTTCTTCGGTATTTGAACTGTTTCTTTCTAGCTGCTTGCAATATCCTTTCCTTGGTGCGATAGTTCTGAAATTTGGCCACGATATTCCTTGGGGTTTTAGTTTTGGGGTCTCTTTCAGGGGGTGATCGGTGAATTCTTTCAATGCCAATTTTGCCTTCTGATTCTAAAATATCAGGGCAATTCTCTTTCATGATTTCCCGGAAGATAACATCCATGTTCTTTTTTTCATTGTGGCTTTCAGGGACTCTGATAATCCTTAGATTGTCTCTCCTGGATCTGTTTTCCAAGTCAGTTGTTTTTCCTAGGAGATATTTCATATTTTCTTCTATTTTTTCATTTTTTGTTTTTGTTTGACTGATTCTTGAAGTCTTATTGAGTCATTTTCTTATATTTGTTCAATTTTACTTTTTAAGGTATTTTTCCTTCAGTTATCTTTTTTAGCTCCTTTTGTAGCTGGCCAGTTGAATTTCTTGATTCAATGCATTCTTTTTCCATTTTGCCAGTTTTATTTTTCAGTGAATTTTTGTCTTTTTCCAATTCACCATTTTTATTTTCTAGTGAATTGGTCATTTTTTCCAATTTGCCATTTTTTATCTTCCGGTGAACTGGTGATTTTTTTCCAATTCACCAATTTTGTTTTTCAGTGAATTGTTTTCTTTTTCCAATTCACCAGTCCTGTTTTCCAGTTTTTGATATCTCTGTTGCACTGATTTCAATTTGTTTCCCCATTCTTCTTCTAGATCTCTTTTGAGATTCTTAATGCAATCTTCCAGGTAAGCCTTCTGGAAGGGAGACCAACTTAAGTCCACCTTTGTGGCTTCATCTGGGATTGTTTTCAGAATCTCAGGATCTGGGGACTTCTCTACTTTTTCTCCATAAAAGCTGTCTATGGTGAGAGCTCTCTTCTCTTCTTACTCATGCTTTTGAGTTGAGGTATCAGTCACCAGCAGGGAATACTGTAGCAGTTTTTATTTGCCCTGGGGCAGTTTGCTGAGTTGACTTCTGGTCTGAGGCTGGTCGGGCTAGATCTGCACTAGGACCATGTTTTCAGCTGCTCTCAATCCACCTTTTACCAAAGGCAGATCTGCCAAAGCACCTGCCCGCAAGCAGAGCAAAGTGGCCCAGGCATCTCCCAGGGGCTTCCTGCATCCTTAAAATCTGCCCCTGTATTGCAGCCCTGACTTCTGCCTAGGCTGGTGTCTGATCCTGACCAGCGGCCAATTCCCCTGAGGCTAACCTTCTCAGGAGTTTTTTCAAAATAGATTGTTAATAGAAGTTTGTTGTATTCCAAGTGTTTGGTGGAGCCCTCACTCCAAAACAAGTTTGGAGGCTCAATTTGTCTGGGTCTGAGGGAAGGTCTCAGGAGCTCACAGAAAACACTGTCTGCAGTTCACCGTCTTCATTTCTTTTCTTTTTTGTTTTTCTTTTTGTTTTTTTTTTTTTTTTGCTGAGGCAATTGGGGTTAAGTGACTTGCCCAGGGTCACACAGTTAGGAAGTGTCTGAGATCAGATTTGAACTCAGGTACAACTGACTTCAGGGCTGGTGCTCTATCCACTGTGCCCCCTAGCTGCCCCTCCTCCTCCATTTCTTGAAGTCTATCCAAGTTCATGTTCATAGTTTCCATGAAACTATATATCCATTTCATCTTCAATAACTTCACTGGAGTCCACAATACAGAAAAACATCAAATAGTTTAAGAGCTCATTAGTTCCTCTCTGGATAAGAAGGAAATGTAGGGATCATATCAAGGTTCTTTTGCCATTCCAATAAGTGTCTCTTTCACAAAACAAAACAAAAAAATCCTACAAGCATGCCTATAACTTGCAAAAGGGATTATGAATGGTTTAGAATCCGTATAGAAATTGAGCAAACTTTGGAGGACATTGAATAGCCCCTTTCCTATCACTCCTATACTGTTAGAATAATTCAGCAGTTTTACTATCCAAATAAGGTGCTACACAGGAATTATACATTCTACTCTGCTCTTTTTCCAAGAAGCATTCTAAATCAATAAATACCCAAGTCCAGGACTGTGCTTGAGCCAGCATTCCCACTAGAGCTGGTGATTAAATTTTCAATGTTGAGTATTTACAACTTGGAAATCATAAAAGCTACAAATCAAGGTTTGTTTTATTGTTTTGTTGATTATCTAGAATTAAGTGAGGGGGATAATAATAATATATAGTAATGCTGTAACATATTTTAAATCTAAACATGGATTGTGTGTAAATTGTCCTCAGAAATAGGTTTTTAAATGTTTATTTGTAATTCTCTGATCTAATCTTTCTAGAATCCATTAATCAAGAAATACTTCTTAAGCACTTAAGTGCTAAACAATAAGTTTACAAGGAAAGGTAAAAGGAATTCATAGCTCAAAGGCATTTACATTTAAAGGACATTTAAAGGATCAAGACCTCCTAGAGAAAATGGAATTTAAATTCAATTTTTAGAAAAGTTAAGGATTGATTGAGGAGGTGAGGAGAGGAGAATGGGTATTCCTACTCTAAGAGACATCAAGTACAGATACATGAGAAAATCTAGAGGAAATTCTGAACCCTGAAAACTTAGAAATGATCAAATTTGAGGTTGCCTATATAGAAATCTGCCCAAACCAGTGCTGCCTAGTCAATGCTTTTTCTTTGAGCAGAAAGTTGAAATACAGGATCATGCTATCCTAGTACTTCATTCCCCCCTTCTCTATATAGGGAATAGAGATTTCAGCATACTAGATGGTTAACACAATCCATTCAAATTAAATTGGTTTAATGGATATGAAATCCAAATGTAATTATAAAATCCCATGATATCTTTACATTTTATTTTTTTCCCATTATTTTCCATTATTTCCAGTTCTAAATTATCTGGTCTCACCTATCCATTAAAAAAAAAAAAAAAAAAAAAAAAAAAAAAAAAAAAAAAAAAAAAAACAAGACTTTTTTCCACCCAAACTCCATTAGTTTGTTTATGATATTATGTTTTGTAGCTAAATCATATGCCCATTTCTGAGCTTATTGTGGTATATTGTGGTATATAGTATCAGATGTTAATCCATGATCTATTTTAGGTAATTTTCCAGTTTTCTCAGCAGTTTTTATCATATAATTTTATCATATCATAAAATGCTCTTACTTCAATAGTTGGGTAAATCAAACTGTAAGTTATCATTTTAATTTGCTTCTCTATGTTATTTAACTTATCTTTTCCCTTGATCAACCATTCCATTTCTTATGCAGTGTCAATTTATTTTTATTATAACTTTGTAATAGATATCTCATAGTATTAAGTAAGCCTCTTTCTTTCCTGTTACTTCTTTGTTTTGTCATGGATTTCCTTGTTTTCTTGACCATTTGTTCCTTTGTATTTTTTACTTTTTCTAACTCAAAATTTTTAGCAGCTTTAATTTCAAGGGCCTGAATAAGTAAATTAATTTAGTTAGCATTGTTCTTTTTATTATATTGATTTGGACTACCTATAAGTGTTGAATATTTACATCTGTCTTTATTTATGCGAAGTGTTTTATAATTGTGTTCATATAGTTCCTGTGTATGATTTGGCAGGTAGACTTTTAATTATGTTATACTCTCTGTAGTTATTTTAAATGGAATTTCTCTTCCTGTTTTCATGAACAATTTTGTTGGTAATTTATATAAATCTTGATGATTTGTATAGGTTTATTTTAAATCGTTTAACTTTGCTGAAATTGTTAATTGTTTTGATTAATTTTTTATTTTACTGTAGAGTTCTCTATGTCAGGCAATGTATCATCTGCAAAAATTAATAATTTGTTCACCAATGACTGATTCCTTTATTTTTTTTCTTGCTTAATTTCTATATCTAGTATTTTTAGTACAATATTGAATAGTAATAGTAATAATGATTAATTTACACATGATCTAGTTAAAAAAGTTTTATCCCCATTAATTATAATTTTAAGAAATTTATTTCTATGCTTTCCAGATTTTGTTAAAAAGGAATGAATGTTGTATGGTGTCAATAGCTCTCCCCATCACTATTAAAAATAATCATATGAGGTTTTTTGTTTGTTTGTTTGTTTTTGTTGTTGATAGTGTTTTAAATTTTTCTAATGTGGAACAAGCTTTGCATTCTGGGATTAAATTGAGGCTAGCATATAAACCATTTGCCATATTATAATTTCATTACTAGTTTTTTATTGATAATTATTCCATCACTATTCATTAGGAAAATTGGTCTAGGGTGGTCTTTTTCTGTTTTGATTCTTCCTGGTTTAAGTAACAAAATCATATTTCTATTATAGAAGGAATTCAGTAGAACTCATCCTTACCTTTCCCCCCAAACATTTAATATAGTATTCGAATTATATATTCTTTAAATGTTTAATAGAATCCAGTTGGAAATTCATCTGCTTCTCCTCCTTCCCTCCATTGCCTTAGGAAGCTCATTTATAGTTTGTTCAAGTTCTTATTCAAGTTTTTACAGTTTATGTAAGTAGTTTATTTCACATTCTATTAATCTGGGAAATATTTATCTTCATAAATTTTCAACCATATCAGATGAGGAAACTTATGCAAAATTATGTAAAATGATTTGCCAAGGACTCACAACTAGTTACACATCTAAATTTCGATTTGAACTATTATTTTCCTGACTCCCAATCCCCCACTCTGTTTACTACAATATGTTTGCTGACACTTTACTTATTTTTTTCACAAAACTAGCACTTATTTTTATTTTTTTGTTCAATAGTTATTTCTTAAAATATTAAAAATAATTCATTTATTATTTGAGATTTATATTTGGTGCTTAATTAATTAAATTTAATATGCTATTTTTCTTGTTTGCATGCCTAATTTGTTGAGCTGCTCTTTCTCAATTTTTATTGATGCAAGACATGTAATTTCCCCCGAATACTATTTTTGCTATATCTCATGATTTTTGGTGTAGTTTCTCATTGTTGTCATTGTCATTAGTGACATTACTGATTGTTTCTATGCTATATAGTATGAGTTGCTTATATTCTGGTTTTATATTATTTGGCTTTTAATTAATTTTTAATCCATATCACAAAAGTCTTTTCTTAAATGTAATTTTTGTTGAAATTTATTCAGAAAAAGTGTATACTTAATATTTAAGTCTATTTGTGAGGATTTTAATAGCCTAATAAATGGTCAATTTTTGTGAAGTTTCCATACACAATTCAGAAAATAATATGCTTCTTCATATAATCACTTAATATTCTCTAGTAATCATCCATACCTATTTTCCTGACATTCTATTCATTTCTTTAAGTTTTCTTTTTTTTTTTTTTTACAATTAGGTTTATTAGTCAGAGAGAATTGAATTGAGGCCTTCTATTATTATAGACCTACTGTTTATTATTTCTAGCAATTCGTTTACTTTTTCCTTTGAAGAATATGGATGTTGGGGTAGTGAGGTGGCACAGTAAATAGAGCACCAGCCTTGAAGTCAGGAGGACCTGAGTTCAAATCTGGCCTCAGACACTTAGCACTTCCCAGCTGTGTGACCCTGAAAAAGTCACTTCACCCCAATTGTTTCAGAAA
This sequence comes from Myrmecobius fasciatus, assembly GCA_023553655.1. Lineage (NCBI taxonomy): Eukaryota > Metazoa > Chordata > Mammalia > Dasyuromorphia > Myrmecobiidae > Myrmecobius > Myrmecobius fasciatus. Next base: position 133,455 of record JAJPUD010006040.1, on the reverse strand, counting down.
AAAAAAAGAATATGGATGTTATTCAGGTTGATACATATATGTTCAACGCTGATATTAATTTGTTGACTATGATACCTTTTTAACAAAATGCAATTTCTCTAATTATGCCATTTATTTAACTCCATTTTTGCTTTCTCTGATAATGATTGCTTTTTCCTTACATTTGATTTAGTTATAGTTCATTAAATCACAATAAATAATTACACCATCTATAATATAACTTTTCCATTTTTGTTACTTCTAAGAAGTGAAAAAAATAGAAAAAGGGGTACAGATAGATTATACATAGGTACAGTAGTAAGCCCCCAATAAACTTTTAGCAAATCTTTGCCACAATTGCTACCTAGCTTTAATCACTGAATGAATATGGTCTCAGTCAAACTGTTACCTGTTAAAGATGTCAGCTAAAAAACACCAAGGCCTCCCACTGCAATCTGGGCCATCTACAGTCATCCTGATATATATTGAGCCACTGATCCCACATGGCTCTGGAGGAAAAAAGTGAGGTAGATGACCTTGCACAACCCACCCCCTATTTAAATTCTAATTCAATTGAATGCCATGGAATCACCTCCCTGTTGTCATGGTCCCATTAAAAACAAAGGGCAAACAATAGCAACTACCTTTCTACAAGGAGACCAAGTATAACAAAATCTTTTAAAATAACCATTTTAATTTTTTGGTTGATATTAGTCATTCACATTAGTCTGTGAAAAACATCAGCCTGACAATATATAATTACAGAGAACTGGATTCAAAAGTTATAGTCTTATTTTGAATTATGATTCAATGATATTCATGATGGAATGTTTTAGGTTTAAAAGCAAAGTGTAAATCTGGAAAGCACAGGTATATTTAACATCCCTATAAATAATTGCCTTCATTATGGCACAAATTAATTTCAGTTAGCATATCTTACATTTCATGGTCTGGTGTAGTTGTTAGTCAAAATTTGTAAATATCTGAAATTAAGAAAAAAATTAAAACTACATAAGGAAAACAAAAATGCTCCCTGGCTTTTGAAAGTTTTTACATAACTCACTGAATTATGTAAAGCATGTTTTGTTACAATATTTTCTTGAATTGAAGTGATATTTATTTTCTTCTCTAAATACATGACCATCAGAACTTTCACTTCAAAGTAGTCAGTCTGATTCCATGGCAGTTCTTCAGGATTCCTTAGCTACCACAAGTCTCATTAACTGACTATGGAATTTCTCAATTTTTAAAAATATATTGAATCTGGTATTTCCTATATTCCAAACAATCTGAATAATCTGTTATTTTGATTCATAGATTCCCACTTGTGTACCTACATTTGAGAATCACACATGTCTTCCTTGAATGTGTGAGGTAGAGCTTCTAGCATATGCAGCAATTATGAAAAGCAAAATGGAAAACTTTGAATACATTAAACTGAAAAGTTTTTGCACAAGCAAAATCAAATAATATTATAAGTGAAGTAGAAACAGCCATTTTTTGTGATAAAAGTTTCATTTGTGATACAAGTATGAAATTTATAAGAATACAAGTCATTTCTCAACTGATAAATGATCAAAAAGGATATGAACAGACAAATTTCAGATGACAAAATCAAAGCCATCTATAGTCATATGAAAAAAATGCTCTAAATCAGTACTGATTGATTAGAGAAATGCAAATTAAAACAACTCTGAGGTACTACCTCACACTTCTCAGATTGGCTAAGATGATAGGAAAAGATAATGATAAAGGTTGAAGAGCGTGTGGGAGAACTGGAACACCAATGTATTGTTGGTAGAGTTCTGAAATGATTTAACCATTCTGGAGAGCAATTTGTAACTATGCCCAAAGAGCTATAAAACTGTACATACTCTCTGACCTAGCAGTGTGATTACTAGATTTGTATTCCAAGGAAATCATAAAGGAAGGAAAAAGACCAACATTTTCAAAAAATATTTGTTGTCGTTCTTTTTGTGGTAGTGAAGAATTGGAAAATGAGTAGATGCCCAGCAATTGGGAAATGGCTGAACAAGTTGTGGTATATGAAGGTAATGAAATATTATTCTATTAAAAATAATGACGCTTATTTTAGAAAGGCCTAAAAAGATGTACATGAACTGATGCTCAGTGAAACAAGAAGAACCAGGAAAACAATGAGCACAATAACACCATGAATATGCAATGACCAATTATAAAAAACTTGGTTCTTCTCAGTGATTCAGGGATCCAAGGCAATCCCAATAATCTTTGGATAGAAAATGCCATTTGCATCCAGAAAAAGAACTATGGATATGGAATGAAAATCAATATATGTTATGTTCACTTCTTTTTCTGTTTTTTTTCCTCTTATGGTTTTTCCCTTTTGTTCTGATATTCTGAAGAAGAATCCTAGAGGGCTAGAGCCAAGATGGTGGAGAGTATACAGGGATTTATCTGAGTTCCTTCTTACATCCATCAAATCAACAACAGATCAAGCCTCAGAACTGGTTTTGGAATGCAAGAACCTACAAATATTTGGAGTTAAACAAATTTCCAGCAGAAAATATTTTGGAAGAACTTCAGAAAAGGTCTGTTTTAATTGGGCAGGGAGGAGGGGATGTGGGGTGGGCAGCCAATTGCAGATGCAGTGTGCGAAGCCAGGGTGATATGGTATTCTCATGTCTACCAAGAGGTTCTTAGCCAAAATACAGCAGCTTGGCTACAAAATCCTGGTTACAAGCCAGTGAATCAGCAGATTAGGTATGAAATATCCAACACAAATATAAAAGGCAAAATGTGAACCTATTAAACACAGAATAACATGGGAATTGGCCACACCCATCCAGAACTAGAAGACAGTCAGTACTGCCCCAGGGCAGCCTAAAGTCTCTTTCATCTACAGAGGAAGCTTATGACAATCTCCCCTTTGCACTAAGAGCAGACTTTAACCTTTAAAAAGAATGAGTGTAAAAGCAGAAAGAACTGTGACCATAGATAGCTTTTACGGAGAAAGAGGAGGACAGATCTCAAAACTTGAGGATCCTAAAGACAAATCATCTCCAGATGAAATCCTAAAGGGTGAAATAAATTGTACCCCATTTCACAAGGCTTGATTGGAAGAATTCAAAAAGGATCTTAAAAGAGAGCTAGAAGAAAAATGAGCAAAGGAAATGAAAACTTTGCCATAGAGTTTAGAAAAAGAAAAACAGAAATTATCTGGAGAAAACTCCTTAAAATACATTTAGTGAAATGGAAAAAGCATGTAACTCCTTACAAAATGTAATTGACAAAAATGAAAAAAAGAAAAGAACTCCTTGAAAATTAGAATTTGTGAAATGGGAAAAAATCCAATGAACAAAACCCCTCATTTAAAAATTAAATTGGCAAAATGCAAAAGAAGACAAAAAAGCTAACAAGAAAATAATTCACTAAAAATTAGAGTTGAACAAAGGCAACTGAATCAATGAAACTTCAAGAATCAGTCACACAAAATTAAAAACAATTTAAAAAATAGAAGAAAATGTAAAATACTGAAATACTGCTTTGGAAAAAACAATCGACCTGGAAAATAGACCTAGGAGAGACATTCTAAGAATTATTTGATTTCCTGAAAGCTATGATGAAAAAAAAAATAACCTACATATCATCTTTCAGGAAATCATTAAAAAAGCTGCCATGATTTCTTAGAACCAGAATGTAAAAAAAAGCCATTGAAAAATTCACCAATCGCTTCCTGAAAGAGATTCAAAACTTTAAGGAACAACATAGCTAAATTTCAGAATTATCAAATCAAAGGAGAAAATATTGGAAGCAGCAAGAAAGAAACAATTCAAATAATGAGGAGCCACAATCAGGATTGCCTAGGACCTATCAGCTTCTTTTTTAAAGGATCAAAGAGTCTGAATTTGATATTCTGAAATGCAAAAGAATTTTGATTGCAATAAACAATCAACTATCTAGCAAAAATAAAGCTGTATCTTTCAGGGAAACAGATGGAAATTCAATGAAAAAGGTGAATTCCATTCATTTCTGATGAAACACCAGAGCTGAATAAAAAATTTGATCTTCAAATACATAACTCAAGAGAAACACTAAAAGATAAAAAAGGAAAAAAATATACCATTCTTTTAAAAGTTAAAAGCTTATATGCCTTTATAGAAAGATAATATTTCTAACTCTTGAGATCTGTATCTCTGTTATGGGTATACTTAGAGGTGCAGGTAAAATTTTATTTTATTAGAATGATATAAACAAGAACCTTGAGGAGGAATGAGTATTGTATTGGAATAAGAGGAAAATGGAGCTAAAACGGGGTTAATTATAACTCACGAGGAGGCAAAAAAAACAAAACTTATTATAATTGAGGGAAGTAGGAGGGGAAAGGAGAAAGGAAAGAGAAGGCTAAAAGGGAGAACAAAAGTAGAAGGGGAAAGGTATAAGAAAGGGGGAAGGGCTGTAAAAGAGGAGGACTGTTGGAGAAAGGTAGCAGTCAGAAGCAAAATACTGGGAAGGAGGGAAAGGAGGAAAGTAAAAAGGGTATAGCTTGGGAAAAATAAGATGGCAAGAAATACAATTAGCAATTTTAACCATGAATGTGAATGGGATGAACTCTCCCAGAAAACAGAAGCAGATAGCAGACTGAATTAAGAGCCAGAATCTTACAATTTGTAGTTTGTAAGAAACACATTTAAAGAAGAGTGATACATTTAAAGTAAAAATAAAAGGCTAGAGCAGAATCTATTATGCTTCAGCTGAAGTAAAAAAAGGGGGGAGGGTAGATATCTTAATCTCAGATCAAGAAATATGCAAAAATAGATCTAATTAAAAGATATAAGGAAGGAAACTACAGCTTGCTAAAGGGTACCATAGATAATGAAATAATATTAATGCTAAACATATATGCATCAAATGGTACATCATCCAAATTCCTAAAGCAGAAGTTAAGGAGCTGCAAGAAGAATTAGGCAGCAAAACTATACTAATGGGAGATTTCAACATTCCTTTTTCAGAACTAGATAAATGAAACCACAAAATAAATAAAGAAGAAGTTAAGGAAGTAAATAGAAATCTAGAAAAGTTAGGGATGATAGAACTCTGGAGTAAATTGGATGAAGACAGAAAGGAATATAATTTTTTTTCTCAGCAGTATATGGAACCTATATAAAAATTGACCATATATTAAAACAAAAACCTCAATATCAAATGCTGAAAGGCAGAAATAGTAATGGCATTTTTTCAGGTCACAATGGAATAAAAATTACATTAAATAAAAAATTAGGGGAAAATAGACCAAAAGTAATTGAAAACTAAATAATCTAATCCTACAGAAAGAGTGGGTGAAACAACTAATTAATAATTTCTTCCAAGAAAATAATGAAACACCATACCAAAATTTATGGGATACATCCCAAGGAGGTCTTAGGGAAATTTTATGTCTTCAAATCTTTACTTGCATAAAATAGAGATCAATAAATTGGGTATCCAACTAAAAAAGCTAGAAAAAGAACAAATTAAAAACCTCCAATGAAATATTAAATTTGAAATTCTGAAAATAAAAGGTGAGAATAATAAAATTGAAAGTAAGAAAACTAATGAATTAATAAACAAAAACAAGACTTGGTTTTATGAAAAAAACAAAGATAAATGTTTAGTTAATTTGATTAGAAAAAGGAAAGAAGAAAATCAAATTGTTAGTATCAAAAATGAAAAAAGAGAACTTTCCACCAATGAAGAGAAAATTATTAGGCAATAGTTATTTGGAGTTATTATTAGACAATTGAATAAATATTAGGAATTATGTGAAATGCAAAAATACATACAAAAACATAGATTGCCCAGATTAAAAGAAAATGATATAAGTCACTTAAATCATCCCATTTTAGAAAAAGAAATTGAACAAGCTATTGATCAATTCCCAAATAAAAAAAATCTTCAGCCCTAAATGGATTTATATGTGAATTCTACCAAACAATTACAGAACAATTAATTCCAATACTATGCAGATTATTTGGAAAAATAAAGGAGTCCTACCAAATACCTTTCATGACACAGATATGGTGCTGATATCTAAACCAGGTAGGGTGAAAACAGAGAAAGCTAATTATAGACCAATTTCCCTAAGGAATATTGTTGTAAAAAATCTTAAATAAGCTATTAGCAATGAGATTACTGCGTTATAATATAAGACCAAGTAGGATTTACATCAGGAATGCAGGGCTGGTTCAATATTAGGAAAACTATTAGCATAATTGTCTATATTAAATAGCAAAATTAACAAAAATCATATGATTATTCAAGAGATGCAGAAAAATCATGTGATAAAATCCAACACTCATTACTATTAAAAACACTAGAGTGTATAGGAATAAATGAACTTTTCCTTAAAATGATCAGTAGCCTCTTTTTAAAACCTCAGCAAGGATCATATGTAATAGAGATAAATTGGAATCATTCCCAATAAGATCAGGGGTGAAACAAGGTTGCCCATTATCACCATTACTATTCAATGTTGTTTTAGAAATTTTAGCTTTGGCAATAAGAGAAGAAAGAGAGATTAAAGGAATTAGAATAGATAATGAGGAAAGCAAATTATTAATCTTTGCAGATGATATGATGATATGTTTAGAGAATCCTAGATAATCAACTAAAAAACTACTAGAAAAAATCCCAACTTTAGCAAAGTTTCAGCATGCAGAATAAATTCACATAAATCGTCACCATTTTTATTCATTACCAAGAAAGTCCAGAAGCAAGAAATACAAAGAGAAATTCCATTTAAAACAACTGCAGATAATATAAAATATTTGGGAGTCTGTCTGCCAAGTTAAAGTCAGGAACTGTATGAACACAATTACAAAACACTTTCCATACAAATAATGTCAGATCTAACCAAATGGAAAAATATCAAGTGCTCATGGGTAGACTGAGCTAATATAATAAAAATGACAAAACTAACTAAATTAATCTATATATTCCATTTCATACCCATCATAATCCCCAAAATTACATAGCTAGAAAAAAAAAGTTCATCTAGAAGAACAAAAGATGAAGAATTTTGAGGAAATTAATGAAAAAAATGCAAATAAAAGTGGCTTAACTGTACCAGATCTAAAACTACATTATAAAGCAGCATTCATCAAAACAATTTGATCCTGGGTAAGAAATAGTGTATTTTATTGGGGCAACTAGGTGGCACAATGGATAGAGTACCATCCCTGAAGTCAGGAGTACCTGAGCTCAAATCTGGTCTCAGACACTTAACACTTCCTAGCTGTGTGATTCTGGGCAAATCACTTAACCCCAATTGCCTCAGTAGAAATATATATAGTATTTGATTAGTTGAATAGGTTAAGTTCACAGGACAAAGTAGTCAATGAATATAGTAATTTAGTGTTTGACAAACCCAAAGACTTTGGGATAAGAACCCACTATTTAACAAAGCTGACAGGAAAATTGAAAATTAGTAAGACAGAAACTATGCATTGACCCACACCTAATACCTGTATCGAGACAAGGTTAAAATGGGTTCATGAATTAGACATAAAGAATGATATTATAATCAAGTTAGAAAAACAAAGGACAGTTTTCCTCTCAGATCTGTGGAGAAGAAAGGAATTTGTGGCAAAAGAAAAACTGGAGTACATCATTGAATACAAAATAGATGATTTTGATTATATTAAGCTAAAAAAATTTCATACAAATGAAACCAATGCAGACAAAATGAGAAAGGAAATAAACTGGGAAAAATTACATTCAAGGTTTCTGATAAAGGACTCATTTCAAAAAGATATATAGAATTGACACAAATATATAACAATTCCAACCACTCTCCAATGGATAAATGTTTAAAGCATATGAACAGACAATTTTCAGATGAAGAAATTAAAACTGTTTCTAGTCATAAAAAGGTGCTCTAAATCAGTATTAATTAGATAATGCAAATTAAAAGAACTCTGAGGTATCACTACATATTTCTCAGATTGGCTAAGATGACAGGAAAAGATAGTGACAAATGTTGGAGGGGATGTAGGAAAACTGGGATACTAATACATTTCTGGTGGAGTTGTGAACTGTTTTACTCATTCTGGAGAACAAATTGGAACTATGCCCAAAGTGCTATCAAAATCCTTTGATCTAGCAATGTTTCTACTCGGCTTGTATCCCAAAGAGATCATAAAGGAGGGAAATGGATCTACATATGCAAAAATGCTTGTGATAGCCCTTTATGTAAGTGTCAAGAATCTGGAAACTGAGAGGATGCCCATCAGTTGGAAAATAGCAGGATAAATTGTGGTATATGAATGTTATGGCATGTTATTCTATAAAAAGTGATCAGCAGGATGATTTTGGAGGAGCCTGAAGAGACTTACATGAACTGATGCTAAGTGAAATTAGCAGAACCAGGAGATGATTGTACATGCATACAACAAGATTATAAGAAGATCAATTCTGATGGACATTCTTCTTTTCAACAATGAGATGATTGATGCCAGTTTCAATGATTTTATGATGAATAGAGCCATCTAGACCCAGAGAGAGGACTGTGGGAACTGAGTGTAGATCACATAGTATTTTGACTACTTTTATTGTTGTTTGCTTGCATTTTGTTTTCTTTGTCATTTTTTTTTCTCTTTTTGATCTAATTTGTCTTGTGCAGCATGATAATTGTGGAAATATGTATAGAAGGATTGTACATGTTTAACATTTACAGAATTATTTGCTTTCTAGGAAAGGGAGGGGGTAGGGAGGAAAACATTAGAACACAGGATTTTGTAAGAGTGAATGTTGAAAATTATCCGTGTATATATTTTGAAAATAAAAAGCTTTAATTAAAACAAAGATGAACCCTGATCTCTATTCTCGTATTTTTTGTTTGAATTTTTTCCCCTGCCTCCTTCTTTCTTTCCTTCCCTTTTTCCTTTCTTCCTTCCCTCCTTCCTTCCTTCCTTCCTTCCTTCCTTCCTTCCTTCCTTCCTTCC